>APFE031335318.1:0-13245 GCA_000404065.3 Pinus taeda
CACATAGAACATAAGTATGTCTGGTGGAAAACCATCTCTAGGGCAAAAAACCACCTATTGCTACTGTGTTGCTCAAATATTATATTATGTCAAATAATTCTTTACAGAAAGATTCAAATGGATACTCTTTAGCATGTGTATCTACGAACTACCATTCGCTAAAATCCACCACGATCAACGATCTTCGTCGGGATACGCCTGAACTAACAATCATCTCTACAAACTCCTATCTGTTGTAAGCCACCAACACTGACGAACCTCACCCAGTTTATTCCAAATTATCCAACTATCATTAGATTCAGAAAAGTTCTCACTTACTTTGATTTTGTTTGGTTCCTCCAACTCCTCTCCTTTATGTGGGTTTCGTTTCAAAATATTCTAGACTGGAACCGAGGAATGCTAAACATGAGCACTACAACAACATATCATCAAAGCACAACAAAATGAAAATCTCCAAACTCAAAATACACCACAAACTACAACACAATATTTCCAAAAACTCCTGAAATCAAACTACAATCACATCCTCACTAACTGCACAAAATATAGGCTGAAATATACTTCAACTCACTTCCGCAACATCTGCAAACTACTTCAGAAATTTTGCATAATACAACTCACACAACGTGCACATTATTCTACAAACTCACACTCACTCCACACACTAAGAGAATCAACCATACTATCATTGAGCTTCCTCCAATATATGGATGATTTAGGTTCTGAACTCAATAATTACCAAGAACTATTGGGCTTCACTACTCTTTTCATATGTTTAATTTGATTTGGATCTAACTCATTGACTCGACCAAGCCACTAACTCCACCTTCCTTTTGATATTTTCAACTTTTATTATATTCTAGAGGCCCCACTAACTTTTCTGACCATATTTCGAAAAGTTACGATCAAATCATCGCCAAAATACCAAAATTAAATGATTTGTGCAAGGATTGTGAAGAAAAACTCATGAAAATGCTCAGTGACACACGCAACACTAAAAAAGCTTGACCGAAGCTTCTTAGTTGCTCCCACAGACCTACCTACCAGAAGAGGAGGGGGAGGCATTTTCAGGGCTGGGCGTAGCAGGAAGTTGGATGCTTCCGCCACGAATGCCCCTTCTTCTGCTTCGCATGCGGTGGCGGATACGTGCCCTGACAGAATTTGTCGCAGAGCTATGAGTTGGGGAATCAGAGGAATGGCTATGCAGAGAAAGAGCTGAGGAATTTTGGGCTGGAATCAAATTACAGTGCATGGTTTGGGAGAAATGATACCCATTTCCCACATCCACGCAACTGAGCAGCGAACATCGGCTTCCAGTGACGGTGCGAGAGCAAGGCTCTGCTGCCTGAGGAGGGCAAGTGTTGTTGAGCAGAGGAGGAAAGACTGCATTATGATCTATGGAGGCCATTGCCTTGAGCTCAATTAAGAATTCTCGACTGGAGCACCCAATTAATGGCGCCTGCAAGTCACCATGAATTCCCTTCATTCTGGCTTGGGAGGGGACGCAGGCGACCATGTGGCCAGGCCTCCCGCATCCTTCCATCTAATCACCATTAATGCCATTGTTATCACCTGCATCTGGGTTTGAATAGTTTATTATTAATAATCTTTTATATTAAAAATTGAATGAGTTACACATTTTCATATTTTTAAGAACTAAGTAAATTATCTTTACACATTGAATGAGTTACATGTTTATCGTTGTGAGTTGAAATATTTACTAATTAAGTTAGATTGAATATCAATGAACTATCTAAGCAATAGAAAAATATTTATCATAATTTTACAATCATAGTTTCAACCATACATATTAAGCTTTGTAATTTATAAAAATATATTTGCATTTTTTTTAAAGTAAGTCATTTTACATTCAAATTCATATATAAAAGTTTGATATAAATCAACCAATACATAATGTATAATAAACATTATTTCGTAAAAATAAACATCATGACGATAATCTTCTAAAAAGCATAAACATCATCTGAGATACACATTTGAATTCACTACCATCATATAATTATATATATAAACATTATTAGCTAGCACACAAATCTAATAATCTAACAAGGTGTCATCATCATGATCACATCTAACAAAACATAAAGATTGCAATCTTACATCATGACTACACACATACTCAAATTAATATAACCTTCATGTCAAGTAACTTCTATCACGTACACATATATCTACAAGCATATTAAATGAACAAATTTAATATGACCTAACAATATACACGTCAACAACAACATATAAATTAAGTAAATAAACATGAACAAAAATATATATATATATATAAGTCAAATAACTACATTATGAAGTCAAATAAGTGCAATCAAATATCCAATACAACATACGTAGTAGTGCTTGCAGCCTAGTCTGCAGTAGAAGACAATGAATGGTCAGCTACTGCCTGATCAAGTACGTCTGTTGAACTCAACTGAGGTTGAAGACTAAGAGGTGGTTGGTCTGTAGTAGAAGGACGTGATTAGTCTGCAGGAGATGGTCAATTTTCTCTGTCAGGAGAAACATATGACACTTCCTCTAGCTTTAGAGTCTCGACATCATCAGGCAAATGACGAGCAACTTTACTACCAAAATGATTTTCGACACCCCAACGACTATGATTTGATGGGGTGACCCAACCACTAGAAGCATCACCATCACCATCCTCATCATCACCCTCATTATCATGATCATGATCATCACCCTCATCATCATCATAACCTCCCTCATCATTTGATGGATGTGTTGCTGCATGATGCCTTGCAGCCTTCATTGATGCCAATGCCCTACTAGCTCTGATGACATGCCACATAAGAGACATCAAATCCTGCTAACAGGTCATCTATAGATCCACGAACCTTGAATCTGTGTTGATATCTTGAGGCCTCGCAAGGCAAACTCCTTGTCGAACCAAAAATCTGACCAATCTATCATAGTAGTTAATCTCACATCACATAGTAGGTCTTCATCCCTTGACGCCCACGCCCCCCTGAGGATGTGCCTCACCCTCACCCTCTTAGGCCTCGCCCATCTCCTCATCTCCTTTGACATATAGTGGGGGAGGAGGCATGTCCGCAACGAATGTGCCGATGTCTACAAAATATATAGTACATTAAAATAATTAGACAATTTCATTAAACAATTTAATTAACAAGTTAAAGAACATGCTAGAACAAATTTTATTCTAATTCAATAAAACAAGAAAATGAAACTAGATTAATTTAAAGAAAACATTAATATTACCTTTATCATCTGGAGGCTTATCCACTGTGAAGAAGATGTTGGGACATCGTCAATAATCAATCCCTGAATACAAACACCCCAAAACAAAAAACACGTGGTCATCCACACTGGCTAGTAGCTTCAGTGCCTCATTTGAAATCCTAGCTAAAAACTCCAACATGTCCCTCTTAGGCATCATTTTCCCCCACATATGTATCCAGGCCTCCGTGATTGGCCTAGGAGGGTGGCGATCAAATGTAGGCTTTGTCTCTAGAAACCTCTCAAAAAAATAAACAAACAATCTCAAAAGCAAAAGGGAAGGGCTCCCTCACATGTCTCAACAACGTACGACATCTATCTAAATGGTGCAAAACTACCTCAAAAAATTGGTAGACCATCTGATGCAACGTGGCACCTTAATCAAAGAATCAACATAATACAAAAAATGGCAACTAATGCACTACTATCACTACAATAATGTGAAATGGTGCTGGCTAATATTGAGAGGCACTTAGCCTCCACTCTATAGCAAAAGAAGATATACGTAGTTGTCGACCACATATCCAAAAATCTAATGAATGGACCACATGAGGGCCGACATATCTCAGAGTGTATGAAAACACCATGGGGGACATCAAGAAACTTGGAAAAATCTTCCCTTCTCCTGGATAGGCCAGTTATAAAGTATATACCCTCCTCAGTGGGCCTAGGCCACAACTCAAGAACAACAAGGAAAGCCCGTTGCCAGAGATTCCATCGATGGATCAAATGTTCCAATAAGACCATTAGGGGAATTTTGAGTTCTAAAATAGGCCTCCTAAAAAAAATGTACAACCAAAATAAACTTTATAAGAAACAATAGGATTTAAGATGATGATATCAACCATGGGGGATGATTCACCATTTTTGGAGTAAAAAAGTAAAAATATTAAAAAATAATAAAATAATAAAACTACTTTTCCAACTCGTATTTCAACTTATCTCCCTAAGGTTTTACTCAAATTTCAAGTGGGAGTACTCGTTGGATGTGTTAGCTCTGCTACATTTTCTAAAGCTGGAGGCCAACACAGCCCTTGGTCGTGCTCAAAGAAAGGCTCGTGGTGGTAGCCCTCACCTTCCCCTTTACCTTTCTTACTCTCCTTTGTCTTTATTTCCTGTGTTTTCGTTGAAAATCATATTCAAATCCCTTTCCAAATCCTGGGCTTTAATAAACACAACACCTTATAAACCTGCAACTGCACGCTTACCCACCTTCATAAGCTGCCCTACAACCACAGCCGTTGATCTCCGCCACTTTGATCTAACTGCTCCCGTCGCAGAAACTCGCACAACCGTTCACCACTATCTGATCATCTTTCCCTGCGATCGGACGGTAATCGCTTTCCCCGCTGCCAAAACCTACCCACGCTTTAACCTGCGGGAAAAGTGGTTTTACCTCTGTCCCATTCGCCACGCGTCGTATGTTGAAAGTGATCGCGACCCGTTGTATGTTTACCACCTACCCTCCAATGGCAGTGCAGGCAATACTGCTTACCGCCCTCGGTAGCCGTTGGATCTACCCGGCCAAGATCCAATTGCTCATGATTATCCGTTCATGTTTTCTCTTGGTAGCTCCTCTAAGCCGATCTCCACCATCCATCTGCAAGATCTGACAGCTCACAATTGTTTTGCCTCCACTCCTGCCCGATACTCCGTGCCAAGAGATCTTTGTCGTCTATCTCTACGATCCAACAGCTGATATCTATTATTCGCCCGCTTGTACATCCGCCATGCAATCAACACACTATGTTAATGCCGTGCACCTGAAGGACAATGGTGATCAACTACCAATACCTTATGCAGTAAATCCGCAACAACCACATTCAAGAAGCAGAGTGGCCAAGAACAAAAAGGACATGCCTCGAGCAGTTGAATTCATTCAGCAGTTATGGAGCAGTCTTTCATAAAACATTCCACATGCTAAGAGTACAATAGAATATCAAAGAATGTCAAATTATTTCATTAAAGGAAGCAGATTGTAGCAGAGACCCATATCAGAAAGTTAATGTGGTGGTGAGCCATTATGACCCTTCCACGCATAGAATAGCAGAACATTTTGTAATCAACCTCTATATATACCCACAAAACAGATGTAATGAGGGTTGATGGTTGTTTTGATGTAAGGTTCAAGGAGACTGTAACTACTTTGATACTTGCAGCATCTGGTCTTCATTTTTAGCTAATACAAGCTTCTTTTGCTGTTAATTGCTCACTTTCCACTTCTTCTCTATTCTAGGCTGTGCCTGTTATGCATTTTTCATGTGCTCTTGATATTTAGCATTAGAGGGGCTGTCATCCCACCTTTGTGTTAGAATATTTTATGTATTATTGAATGTGTTATGCAGGTTTCTTTTTACTTAGTGCCAGAGAACTGTCATCCTATCTGTGCATTAGGAAATAGATTTGCAGACCTTTTTACTGGTTGCAGCTGGCCATCACAGGGTCCTGTGCATCTGCTGGTGTGGTCAGTATTCTCCATATTCACTTAATCCTTAAACTGTGAGTGATTGGTGGTCTAAAGGCTTGTAGTCTGGGGGTGTTCACCCATGTCTGGAGTTAAGCATAGTAGAAGTGGTTATCTGGCTTGAACAAGCATCATTCCTTCCATTCATCCATTTCCAACACATTTTGTTGAGTTTGTAATGTTCCCGAGCATCGCTGAGATACAACCTAGGAGAGTTTCTTGGGTAATAATAGGATGAAAGAAAAGATATTTATTGGAGTACCCATGTCGCATATTTTTTATGGACCCTGTTACACGAAAAATGAGAAATACATGAAAAAACGTGATTGCAATCATGGTTTTTCATGTATTTCTATTTTTTTGTGTAGCATGGTCTATCGAAAGTATGCAACACGGGTACTCCTTGGATGAGGAATCAAATTTTGCATCCAACAAGTGTTTCCACTCAAAATTTGAGTAAATCCATAGGGAGATAAGTTGAAAATACGAGTTGAAAAAATTAGTTTTTTATTTTCCCTCTAAAATTTGATGATGTAGTCTAATCTTATTTTATTATTTCCACTATTATTTTATAATTTCCTTAGGAGGCTCATTTTAAACCTCAAATTTCCCCTAATGTGAGTGCGCCTTCAAGGGATGTACCATCCTCATAGTACTTGGGGAGGCCTACATTCCTCAAGAGCACTCGGGTTGCTACAGTAATAGGGCGAGGGTATAAATCCCTCCCCCTCGATGCCCTGTCATGGTCATACCATATTGTATGGGTCTGCCTCCTGCTCCTGCTCCTGTTTCTACTCCCTCTGCTAACGTCTCTACTACATGATTGACGTATAAAATACATGAATCTCATATATAAAATATTTTTTTATTAAATGAAACATGTATTTATAACTTTGGAAACATAACTTTTAATCTAAAAACAAAAAATTGTCATTGCACTCAAAAAAAAGTAATGCATCGGCTCCAGTGTGCTTTCAACTTTAATTGCACTAATAATGGTGCACACATAAGTATGATGCACCATGGGTGTTTTAGAAATTTAACTTTTCATAGTGGTGTGGCATACTTGTGCATCGATGTTCACGTCGCATCTCTCTTGATGTGTTTATATTTAAAAAATACACAGCCACAACGGCAGTGCGTTATGTTCACACACTGAAAAGTGATGCACCCTATAAATTTGTAGGGAATACTACTGCTAGTGCGAGCCAAACAAATCGACAGAATGCACATTGATTTTTTTTTTTCTCGCAAAAACAATGAAAAATTCAACCTAATTTGCAATTCTAATATGCTAAAAACTTAAATTAGAAAGAAACATAGAGATTATAAGGAAATTGGGTTGTTGAGGAGGCATTGTGGACACGTAATGGAGAAAAACAAATTTTCACACTGTTGGAAAAAATTGGAAACACAAACAATGAGAACAATACTGAAAGGTGGTGAGCAAGAGAAGCATCGATGTTGGGGCGCTTGCACGTGGCAAGAGTGGCATCGATGCTTCAAATCTCTCCCATACTATAGATGGTAAAAATGAAAATTACGGCTGAGAGGGATTTTTTTATTTAAACTTGCTCTGGTGTGCATGTAAAAGCGTCCCAGGGCGGGCTATATCCAAAAGCACCATGTTTTTTTTAATTTAAAATTATAGCAGTGATTTATTGAGACGCGTTGGGGCTTTACGTTACTTGTAACACACCAGTGTTGTGGTTTTACAATAGCACTAGTGTTTTTTTAGAAATTAGAAATTGTCTATCGATACACTCTATACGACACCCCGAGGTGTTGTTATACATTTACCACAATGGGATATCATTTTCGAATAGCATTGATACATTTTACTACATGAGGGAGTCTGCTTCTAGTGAATATTCAAGAACCGGTGCATAAGGGTATTTAGCGCACTGTGGTTTTTTATTTTTCAATTTATTTTTTTAAGATGCACCATGTTATATGCAACTTCGGTGCATGTATTAATAAGAAATCATTTTTATGATTTCATAATTTAGATGCACCTTCAAAGAAACATCTGCCAAAACATCTATCTGCCCACCTCCAATTGTGATCTTCGCGACAAACTAATTTTTGGGCTATTTTTATATGGGACTCTGTGGAAACCTCTGTTAGAAGTTCTTTTCCTTGTAGTGCCATAATGATAAAATGCCACCTAAGAGACCATTTGAATCCATAAAAATAGAGTATCATCTAAGGTATAACATCCTATAGGTCTCCTTGAACTTTTCACCTAATACCATCGTTTCTTGACGCATAATGATAGATGGGCGATGTTAGTCAATAAATATTTTGAGGGGTACATATTTATAGGATCCCACGACCCCTCTAATGCTCAATGATAATGTAATCATTACTTGGAAGGGGTTATGGACATATGTGCTCTAAGGGCCCTTGAAGCTAGATCATGCTCTTTTGAGGGAGGCGTATTTATAGGATCCCCCCACCCCTTTAATTTTCAATGATAATGTAATCATTATTTGGAAGGGTTATGGGCGTATGTGCTCTAAGGGTCCCTGACGCTAGATCCCGCTCTTTTGAGGGGGGCATATTTATAGGATCCTCCCACCCCTCTAATGTTCAATGATAATGTAATCCTTAATTGGAAGGGGTTATGGGTGTATGTGCTCTAAAGGCCCTTGAAGCTAGATCCTACTCTGTTGGAGGCTAGAGTCTTAAACCTCCCTAGAAAAGCTCAAAAGGAAACCTTGCTTGAGCAAGGTTTTTTTTGTTTTGATTTTTATTTTTAATGGTAACGATTTGGAAAGTTAAGGAAGGTTTATTTGATATGAGTTCTATTAGGGGGTTTTTTGAATATGTAGCAATCAGGGATAGATTCAAATCTTCCCTATAGGAAGTCGAAGGTGTAGGGTTTAAGGGGGCATGAGTTTCAGTATAGGAAGAAGCAATAATTGTTGACTGGAGGGCCTCTGCGCCTATTGTGACTAATTTGGTTTGAAAGAGAGTCATCCTATCTTATCCATTAGAACTCAAGATTGGGTTATAGTAGGAACCAAGGATGCGAGTGTTGTTTTGGGGTTGCTTCAAAGAAGGTAATGGAGGATAGGTAGAAGAATTTTTTAGAGCGTTGGATCCTATACTATCAATGGACATCTTTTATTTTGCAAAAAATTCTTCAATAAGAGGAGATGAAGCAAGTGTAGACTTATAGAGAGTCTCCTTGTTGTTGTCGAAAATTTATTGATAATGTTGTTTCGTGACAAAATGTGGTTTCTAATTCCCGACTAGCATTGTTGTCAGCCACATGTTTTTCATGTTCCCTTTAATAGGAGTTCTATCAGGTGTCCAATATTCTCCTATCCATCCCTGGTCTATGGATTGGGGAAGCTTTCCAACACCAAATTTTTTATGTGTTTTCATATATGTCGGACTCAACAACAAATATGCTTTTTTAATGTTTTTTGTTTGGTTTGGCTTCTCAGGAGGAGCTAGAGAATTTTTTAGACTATGGAGTAGCGACTACTCAAGAAGCCTTGTTTGATAATGATTTTTATAGCTAAAATTGTGATGCTTTGGGGCTTCACATGAACTGGATAAGTGACCAACCCATTCGCAGATGAAGCATCTGAAGGGTTTTTTACAGTAATCTAGGGGTTGCAAGAATTTTTAATGTTTCAGGAAACCCCTCTAAGGTGTCCATTTCCACAAGAACCAATGCCATTTGTTTGTTGTCTGCAACTCGTAATCAGGCCTCGTTTAAGAAAGCGAACTTGCTTAAATTATTAGCCACCTTCATGAGAATCTCCTTGGTCTAGAGTTTGAATTTTCATCCTCGGGCAGAAAGCAGAGTATCATGTTGGTAAACAAAAGGAAACCCTTCCTATGACCCAATGTTTACTGAGGATGAGTTCCAAACCGACTTCTGATAGAACATGGAAATGTATCAATTTGTTGACTATCGACAGATGGCCCACCAAAGGTTTCCAAGTCACCCTAGTTCAGGATAGCAGCGGCTCATGTGTCATTGAAATGTAGTTAAGTTTCCCCACTAATGCTCTATTTGACAAAAATTCTACTTTGTCATTGTTGATATATAGGCCAAGAATTAGTAGCTCTTTTATAACCATAAGTGCTTTAACATGCTTTTGGGTGTGCTTTTGTTTGGATCTTTCACCCCGATATTTTCCACTCTTCCTTCTCCTCTCATTCCAAAGTCTCGCAAAGTGGTTAGAGAAAATTGATCATGTCTGAGTTTGCAGTCATCACCCTTTCACTTATGATACTTTGATGATGAACAAATTGGCATCCACCTGCTCCAGGGTGCCTTATATTGTACAATAAATCTTGTTCATACTCCTTTCGAGTCACTTCACCTTTAGGCCATGACTCTTGCACTTGCAGAACATTAATCAATCAAAGTTGTTCTGCTGAATTTCAAAGCTAGTTGTGCGTCTTGAGTAGACATAAAATAAAGAATTTGCGTATAGACATAAAACATTGTATTTGCACATAAAAATCCATGGTCTATCTATCTAATCTATCTATCTATCTATCTATCTATCTCTCTCTCTCTCTCTAATATATATATATATTATATCGATATTTATCATATATCTATATATTTGTGTTAATTGTCCTTGCCGCTTGTGGCATGGGACTATAGTAATTCGTTTTTCTTACTAGTATTAGTCTATGTTCAAATTAGTCTAAATTTTCTTTCCATGCTTCATAAAATATTGTTTTTCAACATATCAAATGATATAAAATACTGTTGCTCAATCTATCAAACGATGTAATGAACCAATCAACTAATTAGATGTTTGCTTATCTTTTGCTCATCTTATTTGGCCTCTTCTCCGGGCAAAGAGGTTATATGAGGCTATTTTGTTCATATAATTTCTAGATTCAATGAGTTTGCTCGATGAGTATTTTCGAAACCAAAACTAATGCTAACATTAGTCAATACACATTAAATGTTTGGTTCTTTCTATGCTTTTTTCTATATTATTTCTAGTAGGTATGACACACCATGCCATATGGATGTGTGCATGTAATGGTGTGTGTGGAGTCTACAAACTAGGGTTAGCATTTTCTTCGTCCATTATTCATATGAACTCCACGTGGATCATGCACTTATGAACTCGGATCATGCACTTATGAATTCAACTTTCTTGTAGCCTATTTTACTGAACTCAGCTTCACCTTTCTTGGATTTCCTTTAACCTGCTTTCTGATTTCCCATAATTACACTTTGGCACCTCAACATTCAACTTTCTTTTGCACTTTTATGCACTTGTCTTCCACACCCCAACCTTCAACCTTCTTCTACACTTTTCTGCACTTGTCTTCCAAGATTGAAGTGCATTGAGCGTAGCGTCTCTGTTCTACGTCCCAACACACTACTAGATGCAGACAGTTAATCATATCAATGAAGTTGTTATTGGTTGATTGGACACATATGAAGACGCCTGCTATTAACTGGAACAATCACAACTACTAGTTGGAAGAGTCAAAATTTTTCTAATAAATTATCTTTACAAGAAAAATTATATAAATTATCTATTTCAATTTTTCTTATGGTTAAATTATTTCAAAATTATATTATATTGTTTTTTAAAATAAATAGATGTTAAATGTCTCCTTCAAATTGTAGAAAGTTCAAAATATAGGTTATTATAAAAATGTACTCCTTCAAAACTAAGTCCACTAACGAGGTTTGAATTTTATAATCAAAAGATATAAGATATTTATCTACATATATTTAATAAGTATTAATTTGATTAAAAATTTATGTATTATTTTAAATTATTTTAGATTTTTCATTTAAAATTTTGGATATTTTAATATTATATATGTGTTTTCTTCATGAATTTCTATTGAGTTTGTATTTAGATATAATTTTTTTACTTGAATTAATGGATTATAATTATATATATTTTCCTTTATAAACCTAATATTTTAGAAATATAGAAGTTGTAATATATATTTTATAGAAGAAAACCGACTGTATTTTATTTTATGGGTACATAATTTGTAAGTATAATTTATTTTTATATATTAATTATATTATTATTTAAATTTATTTTTATTAATGGTAAATGTTATATTTATATAAATATTTTAAATAATTTTATTGGTTTTATTTCGACCGAATTTGTTGGAGAGATTTAATTGATCAAGACAAATAGTCCAAAAAAATACATAAGCTCGCTGACTATAACCTCAAGTGAGCTGTCAAAATTCCCACCCCTCTGATACAAACTCGACCATGAAAGAGGAAACTTTAGACTGGAATTGCATACCACCACAGAAACGGACCACACCACCACAATTCGAACCAACACCCCCAAATCCCACGACCAAGAGCCAAACCACCCCACTAAAAGACTTTGGGGCCTATAGGCAAGAACCGACCTTAAACCAAACTCAGACAGAATAATAAAATCCCAAGACAAAATCACGATTGAAAGCTCCAAAGTGACGCCCCACCTTCGATGCGGGTGCAACCAGCTTGCAGGTACCACTAATAAACCCACTCGAAAGGGCGAAATTCCACTCAATCGACAACTTAAGGAACCCTCTAGACGATACTGAACCCCTGAAATACACTGACTTATGTGGTGATTTTGGCGGACGCCAAAGAGAACGCAAGGTGGGACGAGGTGTTACTCACGTTTGCAGGCGCTGGGTTGCATTTTGTCTCCCGTAACTTCCAGAAGACGGGACTTTGTAATCACGATAATGACCTCCTTCACCATGCTTTAAACAAAATGTCATCATGAAGGAACCCACGTTGTATCTTATTTAACGTCCCAACATTCTACGCAGCCTTGAATGCGTTCCTCCACCTGTGTCCTCCCTCACACGAACAAAATTAGAATATTTTAAATAATTTAGAAAAAAAAAAAAAACAATTAATAATAAAATTCAAATCATTTAAAACATAATATTTTTAAATTTAATTACTCTTTTTATTGAAAATTTTCCGACGAATTGAATCATGTAAAAGTTTGTTGAAAATTTTCCAAATAAAAAAATAATTTTAATTTTAAAAATTTTTAAATGTTTGTTTGTTTTTTAGGTTAAATTTTCATATCAATTGTCCTTTTTTTAAAGTTATTTTAGACAGGGATTTATTTTAAATACATATTTAATATAAGTTTAGAGGGATCCAATTTCTTCACTTGCAATTTTCTTTTATGAGTGGATATTATTTAAATGTTTTGTATAGTTATTTAATTATTTTTTTGAGAATTTTTTTTATTTTGGCCGATATGAGCAAAATTTCAACTTTGATGACAGACGAACAAGTTACACATCATACTGAATGATATTTTTATTAATATAATCAATAGAATTTTATACACTATTAATCAATTATTCATTATATTAATTATCGATTACTACTTTTTTTAATCAAAACAATAACTTTTTTCTATACCTCAGTAAATAATACATTCCAATGATATAAACCACTTTTATAAAAAAATTAACAAATCCTTATCTTCAAATTATCAATTTATATTAATTTCAAAATA
>APFE031335325.1:1840-33785 GCA_000404065.3 Pinus taeda
AAACACTATATACCTCCAGATCTTAAAAATGACGCAGATAGGGCTACCGGAAACCTTTTCGCGTGAAACGAAAGGGGTTCCTCACTGGAACAGATGCTCCGAACACAACAAAGTAGTCCTCTCGGCCTGAAAGCAGTCAGAAACAGTAGATCTAGGAAACGACAACCACATGCAGTTCTGTCGGCTTCAGATTTGGATCACCAACGGACGCGGCCCTCAAATAGCTCTGATACCATGTAGGAATTTACAGGGTAAGTTCCTCAGACAGAACATTAAAAGGACACCGCTCACAAACAGATCACAGATCAATACACCAGTATTTTGACGTGGTTAAAACCCTCAAAGAGGGAAACAGTCCACGGTCTGCGCCAACGTGGCTACTACAGGCAATTTATTAATAAAAGAATGAAATTTAACATAAGCTTTCTTCATGCACGGTTAACCTACAAAGACCTCCATGCGCTTTAAATAGAAGTTCATGACCAATCGGGTGTCAAGCCACGGATCAAGTGTCGGTAATACCGAGGAGAGAATGAACCGTCGGATCACTACATATCGTGACCGTCGGATTGTAAGTTACAAAATGTACAACGGTAAAGAAACACACTTTACCTAACTCTATACCTAACTCTATACTAGACCAAGTTGAACTTAACTATTTCCTATGTGTTAGAATATCCTAACAGGAGGTAATCCTCTAACCATTTGTTTCTGCTGCAACAACCTTAAACCAAAAAAGTGCAAGTGTCCAAATCGAAAGTGAAATAACCAATAATCATTAGAACATGCAACTATAAAATAACTGAACTGATCACTGTAATTCATAATTAGAGGAAAGAGTCTATTCCTCATCATCTGCACCTTTTCTATCAACTTCTTTCTTGGGGGATTTTCATATATAACAGATTCTTGTCCTTGAAAGATAACTCTGTATCATTTTTGTGTCAATTGGCCAACACTTATCAAATTATGTTTGAGACCACGGACATAATATACCTCTGAGATTTTCTTTGGCTCCCCCTACTTGGTCAGAATGTTGACCACTCCTTTGACATCTACATCCATAATCTTATCAATCCCCAACCTTAGCTCCGTCTTCACTAATTGATCCAAATTTGTAACTGAATTCTTGTTTACTGTCATGTGGTTACTGTAATAGCCATTGTCCAATGGCCACACATTATCAGAAGGTTCATGTATAGTATGACAAGCTAGGAAAATGGATTTAGTACTCTCTGTAGTGACATTAGCTCTCTGGTTTCCTTGATCAGCTACCCTCTTCCTGCAATCATGGGCATAGTGACCAAATTTATTGCAATAATAACATCTCACCTTTGATTTTTCAACTCTTTGATTATTGATGAAGCCTTTGTAGTTGCTTCCACTTTCATGTTCATGCTCTTCTCAGCCATCTCTCTGACCACCATGTCTTCCTCCTCGTCCTCTGTCTCTCGATCTACTTCTGCCTTGACCTCTATCTCTTGAAATAGAAACCTGATCCGAGTTGACTCAACTCTCGGATTTAACCAAGATCTTTTACTTCATTGATGTTGTTAGAATTTCATTTAAAAACAACATAAATGAACAAATATGCATGTTGTAAAGAAGAGGGAAGTTCGTCCAATGTGGACTACGTCTTCGAGCCCAGTGTCAAGATGGTGTTGGTCGTTTCATTCAGTGTTGGAAATGGTGAAGATGTACATGGACGATGTTTTATGTCATACAAGGATATATGCCCTCTACATGAGTGGCAAAGTCGCTCCACGAGATGTTCCGCTATAGGAACTATCACTCACAACAGACCTCCTATCAACATGTCATAAAATTACACATGGTGACAATGAGTATCCCGCCATCATGGCAACAAATGGATCTCAACAAAAGCACCTATGGTGACAATGAGTATCTCGCCATCATGGAAACAAATGGATCTCAATCAATACATACATAACAATCCATGATGAATACATCTCACATGAAATAGACACAAATATTTCGCATCATACATTAAACAGGAATCGAAACAACTTAGTACACATCACAACAAATGATCAAAGAAGTACATGACAAAAAACACTACATATACCTCAACTCTGATGTTGACTGAAGAATAGAATACTAAGCTGCTAGATTTGAATGCACCATCGAAATCGTGGCATCGGATGGCATATAATCGATTGTCCACACTCTAAAATCTGACAACGTCATTCCAATATGGAGAATCGATGAAAAATAGAAGTCTCATCTGCAAAAAATAACTACACCACTAAATTTGTGTCATCAAGAGGTGTAAAATCGACTATTCATTTTCTAAATTCTGACACTAGAAAAATCTGTCCCTATAGGAATCCTTTAGATTCCCTCGAGATTCTCCAAATATTCCCTCCTCTGGGTTGATTGGAGATCTGCAACTCAATCCAAAAACCGACCCTGCGATTGAGATCCTTGAGAAATTCTAAGAAGAATGAGTATAAAGTTGGCTGCATTCTGGATCTAGGAAATTTCAGCCTCCAAGGAATGCGGAAGATTCCCTCAAGATTCTCGAAGATTCTCCTCCACTATGAATATGAAAACCCCCTACTCAAAAGGTGAATCCAACCTCGCCATTGTGTTCCCTATGAAAATCTGAGAAAAATGACTGTAAACTTGGTTACATTCTGATAAAAAGAATTTTGACCTCTTAGGGAATCTTAAAGATTCCTTAAAGAATCTGCATGAAAATATTCCTTGGAATATTCTGGGCATCTGCCTCGATTTCTATGCCTAGGGCAGACCCCTCTGCACTACCACACCTCTGTTCCATCTCTCTCCCATTCGATGCTTCACTTTTCCCCGCTGCTCAAATGAATTGAAGGTATATATATTAGATGTGGGCAGAGCTATCAATGTTGAGCCCCGTGGCCCAACGGTGGCGGAGGCATTTAGGATGGCAAAGGTTGTGGTTTCGAACACCTGACTCTCCTAAATAGGGCATTAAAGTTTTCTTTTTAAATATAGTTTGGTGTGCTAATACATAACAATTGCGACATTAATACATAACCCATTAAATAGTGGCACAAAATTTTGGGCTGGTTATGAGAGGCCGCATTTTAAGTGGAGCAGAGTTGTGTGGGACCCCCGCATGGGAAGGGCTGGCGGACCCGACCGTGGGTTCAACTCACACCGGTCTCATATGTTATATATAACATATATGTTTCGTTCGGATGTTGGAGGGTCTGGTGGGGTCATGGCCACCGACCCTTTTTTAATTAAAATTATTTTATTATGTGGGTTGGGGACGACGGGGGTCACGACCTGTCGACCCATTTAAATTTCGTTTCTTTTTTTTAAAGATCTATATATATATATATATATATATATAATATATATAGTCCGATGGAGGTGGCGGGGGTCAACAGCCTGTCGTCCCATTTAAAATTCAATTCCTTTTTTTAATATATATATAGTCTAATAGAGGTGGCGGGGGTCATGGTCCGCCGCCTAATTTAATATATGTTTTTTTTTTTTTTTTGACAACAATAGGTTATTTTTTATTTTGTCTAATATAAGGGTTATTAGACAAATTATGCATCCAATAAATTTGCTTGCTCCGTGGGAGCCAAATTCCATGTCCCGGTCTCAATCAATTTGTAGGACCTTTAAACTTGACCCACATGGGAACTTTGACCAAAACTTTGAATGGCTCTTTCTCCCTCATACGAGCTTAGATTTGAGTGTTGTTCACACCGTTGGAATCAGGGCGACGAGCACTTCGATTTGGTGTTGGTTTGGGAGCAATATGACCACTTTGAATTTTGACCCTTTCTAGGTCCTCTGGGACTTCTGCATGTGTCTGGAGCCACTTGGATCAATCCCCCCCACTAAGGAACTTTTGGTCCTCGAAAAGCATGAAAAAATAATCTGCAACTTCTTTGTACATTGTTTGCACTTACAAGTGTCTGATAAGTCACCCTTCCTTCTCCTTCACCTTTGTCCTTCAGAGCCATAAGTGATGAGCAGACACTTGTAACCTATGAAAACCTGTAGTACAATTCTGCAAATTACATGCTTAATTTACAATATGAACTAATGACCCAAGCATCCCATACTTTCCGTGAGTTTATAACACCTACTCGGTGGTCAAGTTTACATCGAAATGGAAACAATACTCCAGCTATCCAGACAAGCCCAAAATATCATTGTTGCTTCAACAAGTGATGGAAAACACATCATCACTGCAACACATGATTTACAAAAATAAGATCAAACACTATAATTGCTTGAACATGTGATGGAAAACACATAATCACTTTCGCAGTTCAAAATGCATCACAAAATAATGTCAGACATCATTGTTGCTGTAACAAGTGATGGAAAACACATCATCACTTTTACATTTTAAAATGAAACAAATGATTTACAAAATCACGACCATGACAAGATAACATATCTAGAAACCATTTTTCACTTATCGATGTGAATTGGTCATCCCCCTATGGTGGTTTTTCTTGTCGAATGACTTTTTCAATTGGTTCATGCATCAACGCTTTGTCCTTAAGGCACTGCTCTGGATGGAGCCTCCAACACGTGGCTCTTTGATGGCCACCTCTGTCGCAATGACTGCAATAAGTCTTCATCCTCCAAATCTACTTAACCTTCTTCTTTCTATGCTGTGGAGAAGGCCTTTCACACTTCATCTTCTTTCGTGCTGCCATTCTCTTCCAACACTCATCAAATACATGGTTATGTAAACCACAAAAAGTACATGTTTTTCGATGGCATGTTTTATATTCATCATTAACAACATGATTATAATTGAAATGAACATTCGAATATCGAGACTTGTTATACCTTTCCTTGCTTTCTCTAGTGTCATTAGGGCAATGAGAGCTTGCTTCAGCTCTTTCCTTGCAATAGGCACTACCATGGGATGATGGTGATGTGTTCCCATCATTCTCTTTCCTCGATGATTTCAACGATGTCTCAGAAGCATCTACCACCTTCGAGCATTCTCCTTCGGTGTATCCCAAGCTTGCTAATCAAGGTCTCTACACAACCTCCAATGGTTGAGTAATGCCTTGGCTATTAAAACCAAGTTCTTCTTCTCCCTTGTACCTCATCCTGGTAAAGAGTGTCATGTTTTTCCCTATAATTGGTATCTCCACATTTCCAACAGAAATTATACTATGTGAAGATGAAATTGAAGGGAAATCAACATCTTTTACCTCCTCTGTCGAGTTGGAAAGAACTGATGAGGGATTCTCATCATCTTTTGTTGGTGTTTTGATGGCTATCTTGGCACATTCCCAAACTTCCTTTCTGACATACCCAAGTCTTTCCTGATGGGGCAATTCCTCTACTTTGATGGGGTTGACAATGCCTTGGCCATTAATGCCCAAGCCTTTTCCTTCATACACCATTTTCTTCAACATTTTGGAGCCAATTTCCGTGGTATGATTTTCAAAAACAGCAAAATCATCATCAGGACACATACATGAAGACAGAGAATTACTTTTTACCTCACATGGGTCACACTGTAGCTTTTCCAACACCTCGTCCTTAGCTTGGAGCTGTCGTAGAAAAATTTGTTTCTTCTCTTTCTCTTCTTGTAAATGCATCTTCAATTCAGTGTTATTTGCTTGAAGACTGTAGTTGTTGTGCTTAAGTTCTCCCAGGGCCTCTTTTGTGACTTGCAACTGAAGCTGCAATCGCTTCTTTTCCTTTGTCTTTTTTTGTAGAGCTTCATACATTATTTCCATCTTTTGGGACACTCTAAGCATGGTCTCGTACATCGCTTTGTCATCCTCCATCGTTGCACATTCCATTGTTCACGCTCACAAATCACATCCACACGAAGACTGCTCTGATACCAAACTTGATCTGAGTTGATTCAACTCCCAGATTTAACCAAGATCTTTTACTTTTGTGATGTTGTTAGAATTGCATTTAAAGGAGCATACATGAATACATATGCATTCTATAAATAAGAGGGAACATGACAAGAATCATCAAAAATAAAACACAAGACGTTGATAACAGAGTTCGTCTAGGGTGGAATACGTCTTCGGGCCCGGTGTCAAGATGGTGTTGGTCACTTCATTCAATGCTGGAAATGGTGAAAATGTACATGGACTATGTTTTTTGTCATAGAAGGATATATATCCTCTACATGAGTGGAAAAGTCTCTCCACAATATGTTCCACTATAGGAACTATCACTCACAACAGACCTCTTGTGAGCATGATATAAACTTACACATGGTGACAATGAGTATCCCGCCATCATGGCAACAAAGGGATCTTAACCAAAACACCCATGGTGACAATGAGTATCCCGCCATCATTGCAACAAATGGATCTCAATCAACACATACATAAAAATCCATGATGAATACATCTCACATGAAATAGACATAAATATTTTGCATCATACATCAAGTAGGAATTGAAACAACATAGTACATCTCACAGCAAATGATGAAATAAGTACATGAAAAAAACACTTCATTTTCCTCAACTCTGATGTTGACTGAATGATAGAATACTCAGCTGCTAGATTTAAATGCACCATTGAAATCGTGGCGTCAAATGGCATAAAATCGAATGTCCAAACTCTAAAATATGACACTGTCGTTCCAATATGGAGAATGGACAAAAAATAGAAGGCGCAGCTACAAAAACTGACTGCACCATTGAATTTGTGTCGCTAAGAGGTGTAAAATCGACTATCCATTTTCTGAATTCTGACGCCGGCAAAATCTGGGCCTGTAGGAATCCTTTAGATTCCCTCAAGATTCTCCAAAGATTCCCTCCTCCGGGTTGACTAGAGATCTGCAACTCAAATCAGAAAACTGATCTCGCCATTGAGATCCTTGATAAATTCTGAGAAGAATGAGTATAAAGTTGGTTGCATTCTGGATCTGGGAAATTTTAGCCTCCAAGGAATCTGGAAGATTCCCTCAAGATTCTCGAAGATTCTACTCCACTGGGAATTTGAAAATCCGTTGCTCAAAAGGCAAATCCAACCTTGCCATTACGTTCCTTGTGAAAATCTGAGAAAAATGACTGTAAACTTAGTTACATTCGGACAGAAAGAATTTTTACCTCCCAGGGAATCTTAAAATTCCTCAAAAAATTTGCATGAAAATATTCCCTAGAATATTATGGGAATCTGCCTCGATTTCCATGCCCAGAGCGGACCCTTATGTGTTGCCACACCCCCGTTCTATCTCTCTTCCATTCAGTGCTCCGTTCTTCCCCGCTGCTCAAATGAATTGAAGGTATATATATTAGATGTGGGTGGAGCTACCAAAGCTGGATTTCATGGCCCAACGGTGGCAGAGGCTTTTAGGATGGCAAAGGTCGCGGTTTTGAACCCCCGCCTCTCCAAAATAGCACATTAAAGTTTTGTTTTTAAATATAGTTTGGTGTGTTAATACATAACAGTTGTGGCATTAATACATAACCCATTAAATAATGGCACATAATTTTGGGTTGGTTACGTGAGGGCGCATTTTAAGTGGAGCAAAGTTGTGTGGGACCACCGTGTGGGTGGGGCCGACGAACTTGGATATGGGTTCAACTCCCACTGGTCTCATATGTTATATATAACATATATGTTCTGTTCAGATGTTGGAGGGTCTAGCGGGGTCATAGTCGTCGACCCTTTTTAAATTAAAATTTGATTTATTATGTGGGTTGGGGACGGCGAGGGTTATTAGGCAAATTATGCATCCAACATATTTGCCCGCTCCTCGGGAGCCAGATTGAATGTCTCGGCCTCGGTCAATTTGTAGAACCATTATACCTGGCCCACATGACAACTTTGACTAGCTATTTCTCCCTTAGGCGAGCTCAGAATTGAGTGTCATTCGCATCATTGGAATCAGGGCGAAAAGCACTTTGATTTGCTGTTGGTTTGGGAGAAATATGACCACTTTGAATTTTGATCCTTTCTGAGTCCTTTGGGACTTCTGCATGTGTCTGGAGCCACCTGGATCAAAACCTAAATTTTGAAAGTAGTTTCTAAAGTGGAATCCTTATTTTTGTATATCCTTGCCTAATGTGATAGAAGTAATCCCATCAGCTCATCAACTTCCAATGATGCCAAATACTTGGCTTCTTCTATGGCTGCTACCACAACATCAAATTTGGTAGACAAAGATATGAGGACCTTATCAACCAATGTTTGATCTTTAATTTCTTAACCATAAAATTTTAATTGATTTACGATAGTTATCACCTAATTCATGAAAGAATCGATGTCCTCTGTCACCCTCATCTGTAGACTTTCAGAATATCTCCTAGTATTCTACAACTTAACAATATTAACTTTGGCCATACCTTTATAGTTTGTCGCCAAAGTATCCCATGCTTCCTTTTCTAAAGACATGATCATAATCTTCTGGAACACTACTCAATCCACTCCCTTCTGGATAAGCTGCAATGCTTGTACATTCTTCTTTTTGTCTTTTTCAGTAGATCCCTCTCTGCATTAGTGAGAACTCGTTCTTCTTCTTCAGTTTTAGGTTCTGAAAACCCAAACTGAACATAATCCCAAACATCATGAGCCTGCAATGTGTTCACCATCTTTATGGCACACACATCCTAATATTTTCCTGTGAATAGTGAGAACTAGGGCTGGAAATTTGAAAACGCCATCTTTCTCGAAAAAACTTTCTTCCAATAATAATAAAAAACCCTAAACTTCTCCCTTTTAAAAAACCTTTATTAAACTTATAAATTTTTTTTTTAAAATCTTCCATCACACCTTTATTTTTGTTTTTTATAGAAAAAATGCTTTATAAATCAATCCACTCAATTATATAACTAAACCTCTTTAATATGACCCTTAAAAAAACTTTATTAAAAAGATTTAAAAAAATCTTTTATAAAATCCTTTGTAAACTTTAAGAGCTTGGAACATCATTCATATAAAGGACTCAAGCTTTAAAAGGATAAAGTACTCCACTTAGTGCGGCCCACGTGGTGGTCAACTACAACAAATGCATACGGCCCTTTGTTAACACTTCATGGGTTTGTGTTTTCTACTTTTTAATTCTTTAACAACTCCGTGCACATAACTTAAAATTTGACGGATTCGAAAGTTGAAGTAAATTGCGGGGTTTTTGTACTAACAAAGTGCGCAATTTGCGTGCTTTTTAATGGTTGGACAAATTTGCAACATAAATTTATTAAAAGAAATTATTGGCTTTCTTCTCTTGGTCCTCTTTTTACTAGCTCTGTAGGTACCACAGATTTTATGATCCTTCCTCAGCTTCGATACCAATTTGTTGGAAAGTCAAAATAGCTTAAACACAAATTTCACACACAAAACACGCGAGTTGTGACTCTTCTATTGATCACACAAAAACTTCATTATTACAATGAACTTGGTGAAGTGTATTTAACCTTTTCGACTAGCTACTCACCTAAAATACCTTGACATGTAACCACACAATCAATTTTTCTATCACTTAACTCGACTTGACTCAACGCTCAATTAACTGACTTTCTAATTTTAGGCAACTCCTCATGCAGTAGTAATTAGCTTATTTTAACAACCACCACCAATTCCTTCCTTTTTCTTCCATCCTCCCTCAAAAAATCTCTCGCGCGTTCTGCTCACTTTAATACACTCGAACACCTTGCTTATCTTAAAACCCTAGAAATATTTTTGCCCATTCATGTCAAGCTTGTCGACTTCTCCAATGACGATCAATTCCAAATGCAGAACCAGATCGCCAAATACGTTTCGGCCCTGCATTTTGACGACTATATCCATGTAATTGGCTTCGAAGCTCACGACCTTTCAATTTGATCAAAGATCTCTCTAGATGTCACACCTGTCGATGACCCCTCACCGATCGGCTCTTCTAGTCCTGAGGAAACAGAATGATCCATTACTCGATTAAGTCTAGATGAAACCCTTTGTAATGGATTTTGGAAGGCATTCTTATGAAAATCCCACCTCCCAGCGGTTCTGCTCACACGACGGTTTCCAAGAATATGTTGTTCCTTCAAGTGACAATTGTTCTTACTACGTGCAGCGAGAACTCACTCTCCAAGATGACGGAGAAATGTCGCTCTCGCTACAATTAAAAGGAAGGCCCCACAGATGAATCTACAAAAAAAAAAAAAAAAACAAAAAAAAAAAAAAAACTCGAGGTGGCCTGCATGATAGGGCATCGACATGCCCGTGTCAGGATCATTATAAGGACCAAACCCACTCAAATCCTATGGAAAACATGTTTTTTGAGTGTTTCCCAAACAATTGACTTGTTTTCCCTTTTCCCATCTTTCGCATTCTCTGTTATTTACACTCATTAAATTCACTCCCTGTCATTTGCGGGCTTTTTTTTCTCTTTTCGTTTGTCAAAAAAGTTATGACACCGGTGTTTCATGGCAGTTAGACCACAAGATCTAGGTTGTTGTTTTGTTCCTTTCCCCGCCCACTCTACTAGGCCATCTCCCCCCCTTTTGTTTTTTAAGAGATACACCAAGAACCCTTTCTTGTGTCTTTTGAAATCACTTGGTTAGTTATTACACAACCCTAACTAAATTGTGATGCTTACGTAGGTTTCCTAATTGAATCTTGATGATTACCAAGAATTTCTGCTCTCTACTATAGATGAGATGTTAATATGAAGTATATTTTCTAAAGAATAAATCGTGACCATTGGTTCAAAAGTCAACCAACATTCTTCCACCCCGAGGTTTAAATAGGAAGTCTTCGGCTAATTACGTAGCTTTTTAAGAAAAATAATTTGGTAAAATAATATTCATAAATATTTGGTCAACATGTTTCAAACCACTCAATGTGGTTCATCATCAGGAATGAGATGGAGAGACTAATCTAACCATGCAATTTTGAGTGGTTCATCATCAGGATTGAGATGGAGAGGTTAATCTAACCATGTAATTAGATCAGATCGCATGCTTAGATTAGAATCTCCATCTCAATCCTCATGATGAACCACATTGGATGGTTCAAAATGTGTGGACCAAATATTTATGACTAAATCTAGGCATGCAATTAGATTAGGTCACATGCTTAGATCAGATTATCCATCTCAATCCTGATGATAAACCATATTGGATGATTCGAAATGTGTAGACCAAGTATTTATGAATGTGATTTTACAGAAGAAAAAAAACAAAAAAAATCTTGAAAAAGTAAAATTACATCCAATGTCATCCATGTACTATTTCTCCAATAAAATCATCAATAAACAAGTAAATGGTATGAGCACATCGAAAGTAAGTACAAGAAAGCAATATTAAATCTATGATAAATTACAATTTTGTTTTTATATGAAACATATAGTTTATAAAACTTTTCAAGTAATTCTTTTCATTTTGAAAATGATAAATAAATTGATTGCAATTTTGGCTACTTAATCTAACGGGAACATCATGTAAAGTCTAATATTTTTTTTGTAATTTTATCAAACACAAAAAAAATTACACTCAACATATACGTTTAGCACCTATTTATAAAAAAGATAACCATTAACATTAAGATATTATTTTAAAAAATTGTCATCCAAAACTTTAAATTAATAATTCATACTTAATATTACTAAAAATTGGATAATAAACCAATATTGTGATTCCTTATAACAAATAAAATTAAGTATATAATATACATTAAATTGAGCATATAATATACATTAGTAATGTTAATAATTTTTTTTTTTAACATAATGTGATATACCGGTATAAACTCTCCCTTTTATTTTATATATCTTTAACGTATAAAATCTCTCTTTTATTTATATATATCTTTATGATTACTTTTTAAATGCAACCTTTATGAATACTTATATATATATATATATTAGTTATGTGTGTCAATATTAAATAAGGTGTTATATGAAGATTTAGTTTAGTTAACATGTGTTCATATGAGCACACCATTTAAGTGAGGAAAAATATAGCTTATAACTAATATATTATAGGAACGAGGAAAAATCTAGGTTACAACTAGTATATTATAGGAACGAAGTTGGGATGTGGTTTTGTACTTACTCAACTAACTAGTAAGATTGGAAATTAACGATAGTTAAAGAGTATATTATATGAAAAAGTTATTTATTTAGGTTATCTCTGATATTGGAAATCAACAATAGTTTAAGAGTATATTATATGAAAAAGTTATTTATTTAGGTTATTTTTAATTGGTTTATGTGCAAGAACAATTTGAAACTAGTTGTTTATAGTTGCATCATTAGAAACAACAAACAATATGAGAAACAAGCTAAGCTACTCATATAAGTTGCACCTGATTTTACTTGCACTTTATGTGATAGTTTTCCAATGGAATTATAGATAAACAAGAAAATGGTATGGACATATACAAAATAAGTATAATAAAACAATATAAATATATAAGATGATGACTAATAATTAAATTACAATTTTTTTCTATGAAATGCATATTTTCGGAAACCCTCCATGTTCTTCTTATCATTTTGAGGATGACATTCCAAGTAAATAGACCAATTGCATTTTGGCTACCTAATTCAATGGTCTTATCAAGCACTTTATGTGATAGTTTTCCAATGGAATTATAGATAAACAAGAAAATGGTATGGACATATACAAAATAAGTGTAATAAAACAATATAAATATATAAGATGATGACTAATAATTAAATTACAATTTTTTTTTCTATGAAATGCATATTCCTCCATGTTCTTCTTATCATTTTGAGGATGACATTCCAAGTAAATAGACCAATTGCATTTTGGCTACCTAATTCAATGGTCCCATCAAGCAAGGCCCAATAATCTCTTTTTCCTTAAAGAAAAAGAAAAAAGAAAAAAAGTGATTTTATTCAATATGAAGAAAACTATATGCATTAAGCATCAATTTATCAAAAAGTTGGTCATTGGCCATAAGGGATAATAATAAAAAAATGTCTTCTTTCATAGAGATTTAAATTAATATAGTTTTCCATACTTGTGATTCCTGAAAATTGGATAATAGATCATTTTTGTGATCCCTTAAATGGAAGGATTCAAATTCCTCCAAAACAAAAGGTTATTCATCCATCTTAAAGCTATCTTAGATAGGTGATCAACTTCCATATTTTGTTCTTTGAAGATATGTTGGAGAGTAATATTACAAAAAATATCTTTTATTTCCTTCAGTTATCTTAGCAAATGAAATAGGGAATTGTTAACAATAAGTGTGCAGTTTTTCATCCAATATATTGTAAGGAGAGAGTCCCCATTTACTTGTAAAGAGATATGTTGGAGGTTGGATGTAATTTTTAAAAGATAAAACAAAGCATTAAACTCACTGAAGTTGTTTGTTCCTTTACCAGTGTTAGCCTAGAAATTAAAGTAATGAACCTTGGAGATATAAATGACAAACACTAGACCAATAATCAAGTCAAGTGATTTTCTTGCTCCATCGAAGAAATTGAACGACTTGTTTTTATCCATATTTATGGGGGGGGCATCACTTTGGGGACCTTATTTCTTTTTGGATTGATGAAATGTGAAACAAGGGCCTATATATGTGCTACATTTGGGAAAGTAGACCAAAGAACATCTTCAAAAGTGATGTGGTTCCATGTTAGCCAAACCCCCCACAAAGCAAGAAAGGAAAAGGACCTCCAACATTTTAGTTCCTTGTTGTCAAATCAAATTTTAAGACCAACTTCAATTAAATTTCCTACTTAAGTGGCCTATTTCCTATTAAATATTATAGTCATAACTAAACTCTTACTATATAGGGATAATGGAGAAAAAGGTGTTGATTTGTTTCTTCATCATTTTTGCACAAACGACACATACTTAGGCCTTCCCTCCCCCATTTTAATAGTTGATCCCAGGTTAAGAAATTACCAAGAAGGGCATGCCACATCAGTACCTTAGTTCTTAAAGGAGTTACTACTTTCTAAATTCTTTTGTGGCAATAGATCCTGTCACATATACATGTGATCATATTAGAATTATAACCCAATCTAACTATCTATTCTCCAAAAGAATCATTATAAATCCAGATCAAATGACTTGGCTCCTGCACTATTCAAATGAAAGCTCTTTTAAGTTTATCAGTAAGTGCCTACTATATATGTATTTTGTCCCCATCCAAACTTAATCCCTTTACCAATTTCCATCCCTATGACTAGAGATTAGTTGTCATTGACTTGATGAGTTTCCCTCTTATGAACAACCCAAAATCATGTATATTTTCAATAACATCCTCAGGAAGATGTTTCAATTATGACTCATTATAGCATATTTTCCATTAACGCAAATCACCATCCCATTCTTAGACTTCTGAGATAAATTTTGGCCCACATGAGGGAAAGAAAGAATTAAATCTTTCCAATGACTCGATCCTCACTGATATTGTTTTGGTTCTCAATGGATCCAATCAACCACATAACCTGGAAGTATGTAATGTTGTGTCATAATTTAAGTCTATAAGCTATTAATAGTAAATTTTCAAATTAACTTAGACGTCAATGATTGACTAAATTTAAGAATCTCCTTGACTCCCTAGTTGCCCCTATCTATAGGCTTAGCTATATTTTCCTAGCTTACCCGATGGTAGCCCTTATATTTGTGACTTCCTTACTATAAGAAGTTGCAATACAACCTTTTAATTTTCTCAAGGATGTTTTTCAAGATCGAAGCCGAAGTGTGTTAATACACCGGAATGGCTTCAAGAACTGATTTAACTAGAGTAAGTCTACCTTCTTTCGAAAGCCATTTTTGGCATCCTTAAACTAATGTGATATTCTATCTTTTCTAAAAGCCACCTCTAATAATATTTGACACAAGCATTTAGATTTAAATTTTAGCCCGGATATTCGAAACTAATGTCAAGATGATTGTTTCAAAAGGTAAGAACACTCAAAAATCTCCTTAGCACTATTTTACATGACATTTGCTGTGTACATAGATAATTTTTCTTCATTAATTCCCATACCAGTGGCTTTTTTGAGAAGGGAAAAGACTTCCTTGAGCATGTAAATATTCCTACCATAGTCCAGACAAAAACATGGTAGATCATCAACAAAAAAATGGTGGGACACTGCTAAGTCCCATCCATAGCTAATCGCCGTGAACTATCACCTCCTTTTAGCTTTAGAGTGAGTTCCACTAAACCCTTCAACCACCAATAGAAAGAGATATGGGGATAGTGGGAAACCCTAGAAAATTCCTTTAGCAACTATAAAGAACAAAAAATTGAGCCATTGATAAGAACAACAAATTTTACAGTAAACACACACCCCGTAATCCAATGAACTAAAAAGAGTATGAAACCAAGATTTAGAAGTAGAAAATGTCGAAAAATCCATGACAACCTACCATAGGATTTTGATAGATCCACCTAAATAATTGTAGCCAAAATATGTTATTTTTTAATTGAATGTAAGAGCTCCTGAACAAACCTATGGCTTTGTGGATTTGGCGACCTTGTAGAAGCCAAATTGTTCCTTAGATATATAATCAAAGAGCACTAGTTTTAAACAACAAGTAAGTGTTTTAACAACAACTTTATATATACATTTGCACAGAGATATGGATTGGAAATATGTAAAGGATGAAGGCATGTCCACCCTAGGGATTAATGTTATAAATGTTACATTTGTGTTTCCAATATTGTACCAGTAAGAAGAACTTATTTGACCACTTAGAGAAAGCCTTCTTCAATCAAATGAAGGAAGTCTATAAGGAATTCAACTTTCCAACCATTGGACCCAGGCTCTTGTCCTTTCTCAATGAACTTAATACATGAAATACTTCTTCGCTTACTAAATTGTGTAATTAAGCATTTAAGTTTTCATTCACCATTTTTAGAAATGACATGGAAATATTCATAATATTGGTAATATTACATTTTGCATGACTTTAAAATAGTTGAGAAAAGCATTCCATATCCAAAGTTCCAAACCTTTGAAGTCTAGAATTGGGACCCCTTCTGCCAAGGGAAACTCTTATTTAGTGTTTCGTCTCTCCCTCTATACTGTAATTATGAAAAACATTAATCATGTTATTTTCCCCAAGAGTGAGCCACATGGCTTGAATTTTTTGACAGTAATCACTTTCTTTGTCCTATAGCAATTTATAGTGTTCATTTTCTAATAACTTCAACCTCTCTTACTATGATTAATCTATGATGTTTCTAGACTCTTTTGAAAATACCTCCAATTGCCCCTCTATGTCCTTTAGAGAAATGACCCTCTTTCTCATCCTATCTAATGACCACTCCACCTTTTTTTACTTTAAAGACCTCAATGAAAACAAAAAATGCTCACAAGTAGATTTCTTTGACTAGGGATCAAAGGGCATAATAATTTTTTAACTAGATCAAGAAACTATGATACTTGAATGTAGATTTGATTGTACTTGAATGGAGTACCAAGTTTTTACATTTAAGAGTTGAGTTCTAAGACAATTTGATAATGATCAAAGAAACATAGTTGTGTACAAATGAATGGAAGGTCAATGCTTGAAGAAGGAGCTCACTATTCAAAAGAAACCTATCCAACCATTTGGAGATCCCTTGTGGACTACCTTTGTTATTGTACCAATTTTTAATTACTTTTAAAGGGTCAACATCCAATAGGTTATTAGATGCCAACCGATTTTGAAAATATCCTGGAAAATTGTCAACCCAGGCACTTTCCCCCCAAAATTTCAACCTAAACAAAGTGAAATTCAAGCCATCACCATATATCAAATTATCAACTTTGCAAAGTTGTTAATTGAAAAATTAATCTAAAAAAACCTACTTGTCATTATTATGGCCCATCTCGATTTAGTACAAGGATATTGTATTTGAGTCCACTAACAAATGATTTTGTCTGAAGGCTCGAAAAAATTGAGAAAGAATTAATTAGTCTCAAACTATTATTGTACATTGAAACCATTGTGCCCTACATTCCATAAGAATTTAAAGCCAAAAAACTCCAATCCTTCAACATGTTTTTTAACCTAAGGATAATAGACTCCCCAAAACCCATGGTTTCTTGAAACAATACCACATCTAGCCTCTCCCTTTCCAATAATCATTTCAAGAGTGAAAGTTTGGTTTATCCCCCCTTGTCCTCAAACATTCAATAAAATAATCTTCATTTTATAAGCCCCATGGAGGCTTTGTGATCTTTAAGACCCCCAAAAATAGAATGTTATTTACCTTCATTTATCTCTTTGATAGCATGTTCTTATGAATACCTAAGAGATGACTTTTGATCTTTAGGTATCGTGTCCTAATCATGAAGCAAGTCCACTCCAAAACCCTTAGACGGGTTCGAGGGCTTAAAGGGAAAGCTTTGAGGCTAAATATTATATGGACCTCCACCCTTCAAACCACTTCTTAAGGATGATGATGGAGCCAAAGCTTCTTTAATGAGTTTTTCTTAGTAGGATTCAAAGAACGTTACTGAACTATCTAGATCCACTTAGCCTTTAAAACTCCTACTTTTAGATTCATTGTAATGTGCCTTTCCTTACCACTTTGAAAGAACCATTCTTATGCTTCATATTATCATAAGAAGGAGAAAGATGAAAGAACCTTGATAGATACCTCTAGCTACTTGAGTTGGCTCCATATCAAATGAAGGTGAGAAAGAGTTCGGGCGAGTATCTACCAAGTTGTGGTTTGAATGTTAATTTGAAGTCTCCTCAATCCATGTTATCGACATGTCTCCCACTACAAATCTTACATGAACATGAATCTCCTTTCCAACAACACGTTGGCACTTCATTTCATGTGCCAAAGTCCTCGCACTTGGTGACTAAAGAGAAATGGACAATTATGATTTCTTGCGCCATATTTTCTTCAAATAACCTTGTGTACAATCAACTACTATATGTTCATAGGAGTGACAATAAGAAAACTAATAATCTCTACAAAATCAACTATAAAATTACACAACCTATATAATATTATACTTATTTAAGTAAAATAAATATTTTTCTAAATTTACTTGTGAAATAATACAACCAAAATACATCCATAATTATAAATTAAAATTATCACGATAAAAAAATTCATATTCTAATTATAAAAATAAATAATCTTTTTCCCTTTTACTAATATCATAATATTTACCCCCCGGATGTGGGTGACCATTAATGCGCTCATGGTGAGGAGACAGGATGACGAGAGATGGGCTGGCCACTTGTCCCTCAGCAATCTTCCCAAGACCAGAGTAAATACTCCTTAGGGCACCTCGTAGGTGGCATTAAATTCCCACTACAGTCAAGGCAGAGCCATACCCTGTTTAACCATGACGCCCGCTGAAAATCTTGGCATTCTTCCCCTGTTCCATTGCGCTTGCCCTCTGCAGACAACAGATCCTTCTGAAAGAACCAGCACAGGGCGACGCTGCTGGATTTTCTGCTGCCTTGATTCGGGCAATGGTTACCACCATTCCCAAACAATTCTTTGCAATTCAGCACCCGCTCCCCAGCATTCTGATTCCTCAATTCCCAATTCCCCTGTTTACTCCCCTTCTCCTTACCTTGACTCATTCTCTACTCCTCCTTCCACCATGGTTCGCCACCGTATGCGTAGCAGACGTGGTGGCACGCGAGGTGGCAACTCTCGGTCTTAGGCTCGACATCGAAGTATTTCGGATTCTCCGACTTCCTCGGCGGAAAATCCCCACTATCCAAACACCAGAAGCAGCCAAGGTAGAGCAGGCCTCCACTGCTCTGGTAGCGGTGCGATGACTGTGTGCTCTACTCATTTCCTTCTGCCCTTGCACCAGACCCCCCATACCATGCAATTCCGATTCCGCAACTCTCTAAACAGTCCGGTCATTGTCGCCACTATTTCCATCTCCATTACTGAGGAAGCTGAGCAAAACATCCTGATGACAATCTCCATGGACAAGATGCACAGAGCTGGACCGAGTCGAAATAGAGACAACAAAGAAGCTCAAGGTGGTAATGGTGGTCAGAACAGACGACATGGGAAGGCCATCATTGGCAGCTCACATGAGGACTTGGGCCTGCAAAGTGACACGCAGGCTGTGGAAAGCCGCATGATAGACACGTCGGGCCCGCAACTGGAAGCCGGCAGTAGGGAAGGCACTCAGCAGGTGGTGAGCCATGCTGAGTCGGACAACCCAGATGACTGGGCTTACCCGATTGTGAAGGAACCTGCCACAGAGGATTTCGTTGCACGCGTCACGTCTGCCAGGTGGCACTTCACATAGTCCTTGGTCTTTTCTACCATGTTTTTGTCCAGGTTGGTGGTCCAGTTCGGTCGCACTGCTGGTTTTCTAGGTGGTCTGCTAGTTTTTGGGTGGGGTTGCTAGGTTTGCAATGTTGTTTTCTTGGTTCTCTTCAGAAAACTGTGGATAATTTTGGTGTTTTTTTGTATCTCCTTCTCTATCAGACTGGTTTCCCCTCTGTTGGGGCAGTCTCAGATCTTGTTAATGGTAGCATGTTGAGTCAGGCCGAGTCCCTTTCCGACCAGGACACTTTTGTAAATACCTTTTTATTTTTATCAATAGATTACTCTTACTTAGAAAAAAAAATATCATAATATTTACCTGATTAAAAATATAATATTTACACAATTAAAAATATAAAATCATAATATTTACCCGCTTAAAAATATAATATTTACGAAAAAAAGAATGATGTAAAGAGAAAAATACAAAATGTAAAATAACACCTTAAATACATAAAAAATATTAAAATATATTAAGTCACTAAATATTGTTCTAATCCATCCATACACATTTATAACATTATCAACTCAAAAGTATTAGTTTTTCTTACAACTGTGATGTTATATATGACCTGTGACAAAAATGACAACCATTAGCCATGAAATGAAAAGTTTATTAAATTGGTCCTTCTTTCAAACATTTAAGAATAAACCCTTCCAAATAATAATGGAGAATGCATGCCCACTAGCACCAACTCCCAATGTGATATGAAAACAACAACCGAAAAGAAAATAATAATTTTTTAAGGAAATCGACCTTAAACGCTATTTTTGAATATTCCATTAGGAGTCGCTTTCCTCCATCTGCCAAATCAAAATAGGCTTAAAAGTTGCTGTTTTGGGATAAGATAATAGAAGTCGCTTTTCTCCATCTACCAATGTTAAGGATGGAAGAAGACTACACGTAAGATTCCCTTCAATGAATAGAAACGACTACATATATATACATGCTATATATATATATACCCTGCAACTATCATGCTAATACATATACATATATATGTGATAGAAAACACAGTGAACTATCTGCGACAACTCATCATTCTGACAGAAATTAAATCTCTGGATACTGCAACAACGCAACTAAAACATCCTAATAAACACCGATTTGATATATCACTGCATTCTGCTCTCAAATATCCTTCCACTTACAAACAAAATCCCTCAACGAACCCAAACTATAAGGTTGGTGATGGATTTGGTTCTTCTCTTTGGAGATGTTTGTTTTCTTCTGTGGCTGAGGGAGTAAAACTTCAGAAATGTTTTTAAGAAAGCGAAGTTGGACTATTTTAGACTGAATACAGTTTTTTTTGGGTGGGCATATGAGTTTTAAGGATCAGAGAGAAGTGGTTGTGGCAGTATCTAAAGACGGTTGTTTGGGATTTCAATGGTTATTGGGATAAATTTATTTGGAGTTTTTCTGTTTTTAAATAAGTTATATTCCACATGAATACCATGAGTTTTGTGAAGCTAGAAAACCACAGTTAATTTAACTAAATCAAATTCACCTCAACTACTTTAACATGATTTTTCTGAGCACATCTGTAGTATGTTGTTAAGGATTATGGTTCTGTGACTGATACAATATTGACATAATTTTGTAATTGTAGAGAAAATGGTAGAAAAGCACTATGCTTTGTTTTAATCAACACCTGAAAAATCACAGAACACACATACAAACAATTATTTTTAGCAGTAGTCTATCTGTTATATGTTTTGGGGTTTTCTAACATGTTTTCTTTAATGTAGTTTGTTCAGAATCCAGCACAGATTTGCTGGAATTATAAGCTTGAATTGTGAACTTTCTGTTGGAAGTACTACACACCTACATGCAGAAACTTAGTTAGAGCATGAGACTACATGCAAGATTCCTTCTGCATGATTTACTCCCTAATTTGCTCCTTCTTTAACTCAGCAACTGGTTAGTTCTTCTGCATGATTTACTCCCTGATTTGCTCATTCTTTCACTCCGCAACTGGCTAGTTCTCTCCGGAACTTGTTGTAGGTGTTGAGTCCTCTCATTGATCACCACTATGGTGCATTACCTTGGGATCTTCACCCAGTAATGCTATATCATGAGCATTGTAACCTAATTTCTAATGAATCATTCTTTTGTTCATTCGATTTTCTTTTAGTGTTTTTTCTCTGCAAAGTTGTGTGTTCAATCTTTATTAGCTAGATTCATCTATGCAGGTTTTCTAACACATTTACATGGTATCAGAGCCCACAGGTTGCTAGATAAAAGGCGCACCAGTACTTTGTTTTGCAGGTATTACAGCTTGGAGATCGAAGATTGACAGAAAATGGAGTTTCCCAAAGCATCGATCCTAACATCGTACAACTATCACGAATGGAAGGACCAAATGACTCGATACCTTCATCAAAAAGGGTTATACAGGATTACCATGGCTGCAGAAGTGGAACCCACTTCAGCCATAGAGAAATCCAAGTACCTCAACCGTATGGATGAGGCCCACAGATTCATATGCATGTGCATCTCTCCAGAGTTGCATTTCATCTATCTACCTACAATACTCCCAATGAGATTTGGAAAAAGGTCGAAGAACTCTATGGGAAACAGGATGAGATGAAAGGACATCTGCTCGAAGTGGAGTTGCTGTCATTAGATCCACGGAACTATGACAGAATTCAAGACTTCTTCACCAAATATAATGATCTATTGCTGCAACTCAAGGGTTCTGGAATTGACAAATCCAAGGAGGAGAGTCACCAATTTCTCTCTATTATGTCAAAGCTCGGACCGGAATACTTCGTCTTTGTGTCTACATTTCATTTAGTAAAGCTCACAACAGGTCAATCCTACACTATGCCTTCTCTCAAAGAGTTCATGGAGTCCCTTACTTTTGAGCAAGATAAACTCATTGGCTTGGGGAAAATCAAACCTCCGAAAGCTCATGCACTTGTTGTGCATGATGGTAGCCACAATAAAAATCATAGATCTGATTCGAATTAGAAAAACTAGCAACAAAAAGACAAGGGAAAAGCGCATTCCCATCCAAAGAAGGAAGGGTACACCAAGCCCTTCAATGACTCCTCTGGCTCGAGAAATGAGAAAGGGAAGAAAGGAAACAAATGCACCTACTGTCAAAGAGGATTCCATCCAGAATCCTCTTGCATGAAGAAACAAATTTACCAAATGGCAGAAATCCTTCAGAAGCACAACCTTGGGGACCACATCCCTCAGGGCACCAAGAAGAAAACTGAGGATCCGCCACACGGGAAAGGTAACAATTTTCATGCTTTAGTTGCAATTAATTCTTGCCCTGATGCATGGATTATAGATTCTGGTGCATCACATCATATGGCTGCTACAAAGGAAGTATATTCCTTTTTGGATGCATGCAAAGGACCTCCCATCCTCATGGGAGATGACTAACCTATTGAGGTCAGCGGAAAAGGTAGAGTGGAACCTTTACACTGAAGCTTTGAAGATGTGCTTCATGTTCCAAAACTTTCGGTAAACCTACTTTCAGTTTATCACATGAATAATTTCGACACTAGAAAGAGAGTGGAATTCACTCTAGATGCAGTGAACATATATGACCTACATAGCAGCTCCAAAATTGCAACTGGTGAGGTAAACAATGGAGCTAGACTGTATACATTTTCTAAATTTATTGAATTTGAATCCTCCTTTTTGCTTACACATGCTGATGATAGTAGTAGGCTTTGGCACGAGAGGTTTGGTCACTTAAATTACAGGTATATGCAACAGCTAAGCAAGAATGAGATGGTGGAAGGCTTTCCAAATATTAGTTTCTCCAAAGGAGTTTGTTAAGGGTGTGTCCTTGGCAAACATCCTAGAGAAAAGTTTGACACTGGCAAGACTCACAAAGCATTCTCTCCTCTAGGTCTGATCCATAGTGATCTCATGGTGCCTTTTCTTCATCCTTCCATCAAAAAAGCAAGGTATGTGCTTACATTTATTGATGATTTCTCACGGTATACTTGGGTGTATCTTTTCAGGAACAAACCTGAAGTTTTTGCGCACTTTGAAGATTTCAAAGCACTAGTTGAGACACAGTCAGAGAGAAAGATAAAAGCCCTCCGTACAGACAATGGGGGGGGGAACATGTTAACACAACACTTCAGAACCTTTGCCTTCAGTCCGGCATATAGTTGCAGTACACAGTTCCATACACTCCGCAACAAAACGGAGTTGCTGAGAGAAAGAACTGATCTCTCAAAGAGATGGCTTCCTACATGTTGCATGCTAAGTCACTGCCTCATAAACTATGGGCTGAAGCACTTAATTGTGCTAACTACATCCATAACAGATCTCGTCATAGGTCTGTCAAGGATCAGACCCCCTTGAGGCTTGGAGCGACACTAAACCAAAGGTCACCCACTTCCGTGTTTTCGGCTCCCGAGCATGGGCCAGGATCCCCTCTGAAAATAGGAAAGCTCTTGATCCATAGAGCATTGAGTGCATCTTTGTTGGATACCCTGATGGTGTGAAGGGATACCGACTCCTGATTTCCTCTACGGACAAGCTCATCATTGAGCGAAGTGTCAAATTTGAGGAAATTCTCTCGCATGCACCTCAATTGCCACATGCAGACACCTTTTATCTACCTCATGTCTGAGATGATGACTCAGTACACTCAGATGTAGATACAGAGCATGCAGATGTCGCAGTAGAGCATGCAGATGCCATGGTAGAGCATGCAGATGCAGAGACAGAGTCTTCAGATATAAATCCAGTGCATTCATATGATGATCCACATCCAAGCCCAGATCGGGCTTCCAGCAGTGAATCAACTTCCCCTCTCATAAATCAGAGAATAAGGAGCTTACGTGAGATATATGCACAAGACCACCCAATTGCTAGAAATGGTCTTGTGGGGGATAATTCTAATTTGCAGAGGACTAGCTCAGAGTTTATTGAGCCTCCTCTTGCCCTCACTGCCACTAAATCATTGCCATCCTAGCATTTCCATTTGGTTCAGTCTTCTAATCCACAGCCTTATGCTGACGTTGCTGGGCATTCATCTTGGGAGTCTGCCATGGAGGAGGCGTATAACTCCCTCCTCGAGAACCAGACTTGGGATCTGGTCCCCCTTCTTTTAGGAAGGAAACTTGTCCGATGCAAATGGGTCTACAGGACCAAGAGTGCTGCAGATGGGAAAATCACCAGACAGAAAGCTAGGCTACTAGCCAAAGGCTTCCAGCAAGTGCATGGCATTGATTATGATGAGACCTTTTCTCCAGTAGCAAAGATGGATTCCATACGCCTTGCACTTGCCATTGCGGCTGCCCAGGGGTGGGAAGTACATCAGATGGATGTGAAGAATGCCTTTCTTCACAGAAACCTATATGAGGAGATCTACATGGAGCAGCGACATGGTTTCATTCAGGATTCATATTTAGTCTGTAGACTGAAGAAATCTCTCTACGGCCTTAAGCAGGCCCCGAGAGCTTGGTATGTGAAGATAGATTCTTTTCTCTTATCACAAAACTTTGAAAGATGTAAGTCTGATCCGAATGTTTACATGCTCAGGACACATGATTCTCTTCTTATCTTAGTTTTGTATGTAGATGATCTCCTGATCATCGGCAGCTCGACTTCAGCCATTGCTGCAGTCAAGAGGGCCTTGCATCATAGGTTCTTGATGACGGATATGGGTCCATTACACTTCTTTATTGGTCTTGAGATTAGCCAGGATGCCACAAGCATCAAACTCTCTTAGGCTAAGTATGCACGGGATCTCCTTGAGACATTTCACATGATTGACTGCAAGCCAGCACTGACTCCTTTTCTGTCTGGGGTCTGCCTTGAGGATGGAGGTGACACTACATTAATTGGCAATACTCTCTACCAAGAACTAGTGGGGAGCTTATTGTAACTCACCCACTCCAGACCAGATCTCTCATATGCAGTAGGGGCAGTTTCCAGATCCATGCAGGAGCCGCATGAGCTACACTGGGATGCTGCCAAGCGCATCCTTCGATATGTGTAGGGCACCATCACCTTTGGGATTCACTATGCAGCAGACATTGCATTGAATCTCCTTGGCTTCATAGATTCTGATTGGGCGGGCGACAACATTGATCTTAAGTCCACCTCCAGATATTCACTCAGTCTAGGATTTGGCCCTATCTGTTGGTTGAGCAAGAAGCAAGCTGCTATTGCTCTCTCTTCAGTTGAGGCCGAGTATAGAGGAGTAGTCAACATCACCATTCATGCTCTGTGGCTACAACACTTCCTCACTGAGTTAGGCATCCAGTTTCACTAGCCCACTGTCATCTGGTGTGACAACCAGAGCACTCTCAAATTTTGCAGGGATCCAGTATAGCGGCAGTAGACGAAGCACATAGAGATCCATATGCACTACATCAGAGACTCAGTACATGATCGGGTCATTGATTTGCAGTTCTATCCTTTCGCAGAATAGACTGCAGACATCTTCACCAAGACATTCACTGAGCAAAAGTTTCGCTCTCTGCGCGATCGTCTTGGAGTGAAGGACACAGTTGCTTGGCAACTATCTTTTCTTCCTCTTTTCGTTTGATTACATTGTATTTTGAAGGGGGGGGTTTCCCATGAGGTTTTCCCTCTTTCCTCAATTTTAGTACAAGTTGCACTGTATTTTGGGTGACCTTTGGCCTTAGTTGCCAGGGCCCATTTTCTATTTTTCCCCATAGTGGTGTTCAAGGGGGGCGTTGGAAGTACTACACACCTACATGTAGACACTTAGTTAGAGCATGGGACTACATGCAAGATTCCTTCTGCATGATTTACTCCCTGATTTTCTCCTTCTTTAACTCTGCAACTGGTTAGTTCTTCTACATGATTTACTCCCTGATTTTCTCCTTCTTTCACTCCGTAATTGGCGAGTTCTTTCCGGAACTTGTTGTAGGTGTTGTGTCCTCTCATTGATCACCACTATGGCGCATTACCTTGGGATCTTCACCCAGTAATGCTATATCATGATCATTGTAACCTAATTTATAATGAATCATTCTTTTGTTCTTTCGATTTTCTTTTATTGTTTTTGCTCTGCAAAGCTGTGTGTTCAACCTTTACTAGCTAGATTCATCTGTGCAGGTTTTCTAACACATTTACACTTTCCACAATTCAAATATCCTAAATTTTTTTCAAAACATTGAATTTATATATACAGTGAAAGGTCGCACTAAAGACAACTCCCTAGAAATGCACCTCTTGTGTTAATATCTCTTTGCTATAAATTCTCATTGTGAATACCTTTGCTATGAATGTGACTTGTCACTATCACAACAATATGCGTATGTTGTAATACGCTTATTGAAACCATAGTGAAGCATTATGATTTTTGGAAGGGGAACATGCAGATGGCTTTCTGAGAGAGCGGACTATTAATGTGGTTATTCCTCTAAGAGTGGAGATACCAATAATCCCTCTAACTACCATATTATTATGGTCAACCCCCTCATGGGCAACATTTTTGGGAGCATGATAGAGCAAATAATCGACATTTGGGAAGAAAGTAAGGGGAAAAGGGCAAAATAAAAGCAAGATTTAGACCTAGACACTTTACCATTGACCATTGTGTCACCCTTAGACATTTGATAGATAAAGTTTGGGACAAGCAAGGTGAAATAACCTATTTTTGTTTTGTGGACTTTAAGAAACCCTTTAAAACAATGCCTAGAGACAAATTATGGAACGGGATGGAAGAATTGGGTATCCCGGATAGAAGAGTTGGGTATAGTATAGACCAGTAGTCCATAGACTTTATGAGAAGGTTAGAGCTAAAATTAGAGAAAGTGAAGGAATGTACAAATGTTTTGGTAGCGATATTGGTGTTAAACAAGGATGTCCTCTATCCCTCACTTTGTTCGGTTTATATATTGATAAGCTAGAAGCTTGGTTAAGTAAAGCGGATGGAGAAAGGGTTCATCTAGCAAGCTATGTTGCAAAGTTTCTTCTATATGCAGATGATCTTATCCTAATATAAAAAACAATGCAAGGATTAAGGGAACACTTAAAGGCCTTAGAACACTTTTGTCAATAGGTTGGGATGCAAGTGAACATTAACAAGACCAAAATCATGATTTTCTCTTTAAGTAGAAAAGACAAACCAAACACTTTTCTTTTCAAAGGTAGTCCTCTGGAGAGTGTAAGAATACAAACATCTTAGGATTGAGTTCTACCAGAAGCTCATTTTGGAGACTTGTAGGACAAAAAAATTCAGGGAGGATGGAGACCCTCATACTTACTCCAAAATAATTGTAGAAAAGTTGAACTTTGGGATTGAAAAACCAAGAAAACCCTTTTTGGTTTGTTAGGTACGCCAGTTGTTCTCTAAGGTTGTGAAGTATGGGGAAGTAGCTTGTCAACTCGAAGCTGGATGTAGTTAGAAAGAATACATAAACAACTAATTACTAGCAATCTCAAAGTTAAAGCCTCAATCTTGTATGAAACCCTTTTGGATAAAGCAGGGACTTTTCCATTGGAGGCAACAATGATAATCATGTTAATAAGCTTTAAATAAGGCTAGAAACATGGGTAACCAACGTTGCCCCAAGATAGCTATGGAAGAGGGATTAGATCGTAAGTAGAAAACTTGGATGAAGCAAAACAAAAAGCGGTGGAGTAATTGGAATATCAAGTTGCATGAATGCCTTAGCACCAATGAAGAAATAAAAATATTTGTGATGGAAAAATTTAGGATTGTCATGTGGGCCAATCACAATGGTCGTAAAAGAGCATACTACATCAAAGAATTCAACCCAACTTGTGACCATGGTGAGAAAACATATTTAGGAGTAGTTATTAAAGGAAAAGCAAGGGTGTTAGTGGCACAGTTGAAGATAGGGTCACATCACCTTAGATGTGAAACTGGTAGGTGGAAGATCCCAATGAAGTTTGGGAAGAGAAAAATTGCATTTTTTGCAAGAAGGATGTGGTGGAGACGAAATGACACTTTGTAATGGAGTGTATAGCATATAAGGATATCCGCATTCAATATGAAAACAATCTAAAGGTTGATAACATGCACCATATATTTGACAAAGATAAGATCAATCAGATTGCTAGCCTTCTAGTCAAGACTCATAACATAAAATCCGACATCGAAAGGAATATGAAGATGAGTTAAGGTTGTTATTTTCTTGGTCACTTAGGCTGCTCAGCCTCGTTGACGTCATTAAAATCATTCATTTCATTTCATTCATTTCTCAATGCATCATCAATAGAAGATAAACAGAGGTTGAAATTTTCGAAAATAAAAGCTTAGCATATTTTAGTTTTCTAAACATTTGTTAGATTGGTTTTACATATAATTCTACAGTTGCGTCTCGGTGAAATGGTAGACGAGGAAACCACATTCTTGATAGACATATGGAGCAAGAAACTAAATATTTGATGTGGGGAATTTCAATAGAGTCGTGGGGGAATTCTATTAGTCTCAAGGGTTATTTCTTACATGCAAATTGTTAATTTCTATTGGTATACCTTAGAGAAATTTTGAAATTTAAAATAGGCTTTCTAAGGAATATTATAAAATAATAGTGGAAATAATAAAATAAGATTAGATTACCTCGTCATGTTTTGAAGGGGAAAAACAAAAAAATTGTTTTTTCAACTCGTATTTTCAACTTATCTCCCTATGATTTTTCTCAAATTTCGAGCGGAGGCACTCATTAGATACGGAATTCAATTTTGCATCAAAGAACAATATCACAAGGTTTGTGAAACTTGATCCTTGAAGTTCGAAGTTTAGTAAACCTCAACAAAATATTCAGCCTAAATTTGATTTAAGGTGGTGGTTCTCTGTTTAGTTTTGGAAGCGTTGTGGGTGTTGTTACCTTTTACTTGCACCCTAACATTGTTGTCAGCCACGGTCGACGTCAATGAAAAATCCATCCACGGTGTGTCGAATCCAAGCGTCTTTCTGAACTAGTTCCCATGAAAAATCAATCGTGTTATCTTATCTAAACAATTTTTTCAAAAGTTAAAGGGAAATGTCGACTTGTTTTAATTTAAGCAGGCCCTATGGTTATTTTCAACTCTCACCCCTACAAAACACTTGGACATGATGGCTCCACGTTTTCAATGGGGTCATCTATACAAATATCATATAAAATAAATTTATATAGTTAAACTTTTAACGTACATATACCTTTGCATTGTGTAGTTAAAATTCATTATCTTTATTATTCGTAAAGTGTATATGAATTAAATTGTATAATTACGCCGTAAGGCGTTTCCATCTGAAATCAACTCTCCTCTCTGCTTACTTGTCATCTCGTAAGCCACACGATTATATGTTAGATGATTGCAACAATTTCGGCCGTTGATTCACAAGGGTTACCCAACCGTTTCATTTGGCCCCGCATCCCCGCATCGAATAGTTTCATCGGCGCACTGTGTTAGAGCGTCTTCATTATGGGGAATTCGAAGCTTCATCACGTTTTGTTGGGTCGCTTGTTTTTCATCATGTTTGTTCAATTAAAGCTCAGGATCTGAAGCCACCATGGTCAAAATGATCGAGAGCGATTCAATACTGTGTCTTGCTTCAAAAATCTGGAATCCAAATTTGTTGTTTGTTACATCCACAGGGATGTCAAAATCTCATTTGTAAACCAGATTGCCATAGGTCGTATTTTGGTCAGACTGAGGGCTCCATATGTTGTATGGGTCGAATTCTGAGCAGTTGGGAACAATGTTGAAGGCCTGCGCAATTTTTTTCATTGTTGCCCATTGTCCACAATGCTTTCCAGGAAGTCTGCCTTATGTGGTTCGTATTATGATGATTCCGATATGCAGTAGGAGGGTATCACGTTCCCGTGAACACTCAAATTTTCACCCCGCTGAGTTGGAAGATTCTTTTGGCGCTTGCATGACTGTGGATCTATACGAGAAGGCAGCGGTTACTGAGCCATAAAAGTTTTGGGTCTGCCATTATGCTTTGCAGTGATAATCCTGATGGGTATTCTCTCGGAAATAAGCATTGAGTTGTTGGTCGAGTTTTCTGTTCGCCTGAAGGCTTCTAATTATGGTGAAACTGTTGAATTTGTTTGTGGGCACTCTGCCAGGGTTTTGTCAGCGATTTGTATTATTGTAAACAATGCAGGGATTATGATTGTTTATTTAATTATCATGGGAGATTTGATGTCCGGATCTTCGCATCACTAGGGGCTTTTTGATCAATGGACAGGAAAGGAAGGGTGGTGGAGCGATCGGAGACTGATAGTTTTCATCACAATGGTATTTGTTCTGGCGCCTCTCTGTGCTCTTAAGAAGATAGATTCATTGAAATTCACATATGCTGCATCTGTTTCACTTGCAGTTGTTTTTGTTGTTTTGTCATCAATTATTGCCTTTGTTAGGCTTATAGAGGGCAAGATCGAGAGGCCTCGGCTGCTTCCTGATGTTGGGTCCAAAAGGGCTATTTTGGATCTTCTCGTGGTAATCCCAATCATGACCAATGCATACATATGTCATTTCAATGTACAGCCGATCTATAACGAAATACAGGATAGAATGCCTGCTAAGATGAACAGGGTTGGAAGGATCACCACAGTGCTGTGTGTGTTGGTGTACGAATCTACTGCAATATCAGGTTATCTTCTATTTGGGCAATCTACAGATTCAGATATTTTGTCAAATTTTGACAAAGACCTTGAAATTCCTTTCAGTTCCATTTTTGACAAAGACCTTGAAATTCCTTTCAGTTCCATTTTTGATAACATTATTAGGGTTGGATATGTGCTCCATAGTCCCGTTGCGTGCACGGTGCCTGTGTAGAGAAGGAATCTTTTATTTTCATTTAGGAACAAACATAGTAAAGCGCGTTAACAAATATTTAATGAGTCTAATCACAATTCCCAACGATGCCTCAAATACAAATCCCAGTACCAAGAAAAGGAGAGAAACCATGGTTGAGTGCTGTATATGCGGCGATGTGGGCTTTGCAGAGCATCTGTTTCAGTGTGGGAAATGCCGATTCCGCTTCCAGCACAAGTAGGACTACACAAAACTTTGAGCATTGTAATGTTTAAGACTTGTATTAATGACATTTACAGATTCCTGTTTCGTTCAATAATAATACTGTTTTGACCATGAATTTGCAGATATTGCAGCAGAAGATATTTCTACGAAGACCATATTGAATTCTGCTATTGGTGTTTCGTGGAATCTGATAAAACGAGCAGATTTACTGCTAATTTGCATTCTCACACCAAATCTAAGCCACCCATAATAAAGAAAGTCGATGGCAAAAGATCAAATGGCTCCAATTCTATTAGAAGTAGATCAGCCAATGGCTCCACTGTCAAAGCAAATGGAAATGAAGGTAGAGTTATGGTTAAATGTAATGATCGAAAGGCTAACGTGCCATTAGGATTGATAAGAACTTTCGGTAAAACCAATAAGAAAAATACTCCTGGAAGAAATAGGCGAAGAATAATGTTCCTCCATGAAATCCTATGTTAAATTTATGTTTCCTGAAACTTGAAAGTACGATCTCCTTCTGTTTCGGATTGTAAAATGTGTTCTTTATATTCCAGGAAAGACTTGCATCCTTATATCCTCGGTAAGCTTGACTGGTTGGATCTTAATCTTGAAAAGGACAACGTTCTATTTGCTATTGCAGTTCTCTGCACTTTCTTTGTAGATTATTTTTTTCGTGTTTGAGGAAGATTTGTTGAATAATATACAAATTCATTTTTTCCTTTAAAATTGCTTTTCTAAAAAGTCCAAAAGACAATGAGAGGTTTTTTTCTTAATTTCCTCTAAAAATGGAGA
>APFE031335333.1:3228-75651 GCA_000404065.3 Pinus taeda
GCATTGGATGAACTTCGTGAGATACTAGGGCATACTGTCTCCATTCTCACACTTAATGTTTCTGAGTTTTATCCTTGAGCGCCATTCCACCAGCTCAAAAAACTCAACTGCTTCCGATCTAAAATTCGTGAAAACGAAGTATTTCTTGTACAGAGATCGACTGTATGGGAATTCACCAGATATCTCACCTTCCAAAAGAAGGATGAATCCAGAGGCTACCTGGCCCGATTACAGACTGTGCCTGAAGAAATAAAACGTAGTCACTTCCTGAAAAATAGATCTGATGATCAATCCTCGCTTTGATATCCTATAGAAATCTCTTCTACAAATGAACCAGCTCTGATACCATGTAGAAATTTTGAATAATTTAACACATATTCAACAGAGATTATCCTGATCATGTACTATTGCGGAAAACATACACAATACATAAGCTCCTCTACGTTGATCATCAATATAGCAGCATCAATAACAATAAAACATCAAGAGCATTCACACATTAACACAGTATGTATCCCGGGGAAAGCATCTCGCTAAAAACCCCAACTATCTGTATATTAATGATTGAGTCATGTAACATTACACAACATAATACTTCTCACAAGTATCTCCACCTCTGTTACACACATTACAGCTCAGATCTGAATCAATCACTGGCTCAAATCTCCTTCGCTGCTTGCCTGCCTCTGCTGCTCAATACCTGCTCAAGAACTGATGATAATTCTAAGGCAACCACGTATTTCCTTGGCTAAATAACATGAGCACAAGCTACAATGTGGGCAAACTAATTGGCATACTCAATCCCTTGATTGTGCAAGATCTGATGCACAACTATAGTCACAACTGATAGCAATCTGATTCTCTAACACCTGTCCCTGCTGAACTGAACAAGCACTAACATGCAACTGAGTTAACTGATGTATTCATTAGTTGTATTATGAGTTAATAACTTGTGAATTAATTAATAACTAATTCACCCAACTCATCTCTAGTCTATTTTCCAGTTAGGCTAAATACAACCAGTTTAACAAAGCTAAACTGAACACAACTCCATCAACTGCACCTCCAGTCCACTAAACTCAACTCACTTGAGTTCTAACTGAAGTCCTGCATGCCAATATTAGTCATCCCATAGGTAACCACGTATTTCCTTCTGGGATCTGCATGTACCACATCCGTAGCTCATCCTGAAGTGCTCCAAGAGAATAAGACAAAGTTTATAGTCTAAATATTATTATGAGCTAATAATATTTGACTGTTCTATATTTAGACTGAGCAGTCACTCTGCTGTGGTGTCACTCCGCTGTGGTCTAAAAATAGAAGTCCATCTATTTTTTCCAACTTGATCAATCATCCATAAACAGCAACCTGCAATCCATAGACATGATCCATATGTCTAAAAATAGACATGCACCAAAAATAGCATGCAGGCCCACTTAGTGAAGGCAACTCTTTTCACTAAGCTCCATCATCTTGTTGCAATCTCAACATGAAACACTCAGCCTCCATTATTTTTATGCTTGTTTTTTAGATTTGAACCTATGAAGAAGTACCAGAAATCCATGTCTTATTTCTTTGGATAAATGAAACAATCCATATCCTATATATACATGTATCTATATAACCTAAGTGATGTCTCTAGTTGCCTATACATCATTTGAGACACACCAATCTAGTTGTGCCCAGGCACTTGTCTTGAAAGTAATCCAAGGCTATCTATGGGAGCTACAACACCTTGTCAATCATTTCCTTCAATTGTAATTTCATCTCTACTGACTTTGGTGTGCTCATCCTATATGTTTCCTTCGATGTTAGTGATACCCATGGTACCAACTCAATGGAAAATTCCAATTCTTTGTGAGGCAAAAACTCTAAAATTTCTACTGGAAACACATCCTAAAACTGATACAAGATTGGGTACCTTCTCAGTATGTCCGGATCCTCAACATACTTATCTTTATCACTAGAAATATGCACTACAAATAACACACATCCTTCTTGAGATTGCACTTTTCTTGTATAGTTGTCACCATTCTAACTGGTGTTGCCTTATTTTTACCCTGCAATATTTTGTTCTCCATTATCATCCAAACATTCAATGGCCTTGTCACAAAAATTCACTTTGGTACTATGAAGATACAACTAGTCCATACCAAAAAGAATACTATATGATCCCAATGAAAATTCATTCAAATGTGTTGAGGTAGGCATACCATTAAATTCGAATGCACAAGCTCTTACCCAGTGATACACTCTCTTCTTTGTACATGTAGCCAACTGCACTAACCAGGATCCTGCATGCACTTCTTTATTCAAAGCAAACTTATCCACCAAGCGAGGACTATCATAACTATAATCAGATCCAAGGTCAATCGAAATGGAAACAAATTGATCGCAATGCTTACCATCCATCTTGATAATAGTTTCCTACTGATCTGCATGCTTGTTATCCAACACTGCATAAATCCATTGAATGCTCTACCCAACACCCCCAAATGTCTATGCCTCCTGTGCACTATGAATATGAGGCCTGCCACCTTGATTTTACGATCTTGAGATGCTCCTTCTCACATGTCCAACACTGTAACCATCCTATGCCATCACCTTTATTCTATTACCATCCATGTTGTAACCCATTAAAGTTCTTGTAAAATGAAGCATTTTCTTTCTCACTTGCATCTTGAGGCCTTATTCTTTTCAACTGCCATTTACATTTAGCTTTGACTTTCCTTTTCCAACATTGTTGAGATTTTGTCTTTTGCTTAGACTGCTCATAAAAATGCTAAAATTTCCCAATCACTTCCTCAAGTGACTCAGGCTCATCATACTCAATCTGATCTATAAATGATAATGGAAATACACTAAAAAATCTATAAAATTTATCCTTCTCATCCTTAAGATACAGTACATACCTCAATAACTCTATAAACTTAGTCATATACTCCTCATCTGTCATTGATCCCATCTTTAGCTCATAGAATTCATTGGATTTCTTGTTGTAGTACCTATATGACAAGTACTTCTTCCTAAGAAGTCTCTTAAATTCATTCTAACTCAACTCCTTTGCCTTGATGTCTCTAACCCACTTCACATCTTCCCACCAAATGCTTGTTTTCCTTTCGAGGCTGAAGATAGCTATTATAGCCATCATGTTCTTTGTGTAATCATGTAGCTCAAATAATTTCTTCATCCCTAGTAGCCATGCCTTTGCATCCTTCGGCTTCTATAAATATCGATGAAAGGTAGGTGGATTTACTTTCTTGAACTCATATGGAAAATATCCCCTTTCACTCCTCCTGTAAGGATGATAATGATGACAATCATAGTGCTTGTTAAAACCAGAACCAAAATAGAACCTGTGTTCATCACCTCTTCTATCTAGAGTATCCAAGAGCCTACCATCTCTAATCGTGTCATCCCTATCCGACCTGTGTCCACCATGAGATCTACTACCATATGCCCCATTTTCTTTCCTTCTGCCCATGGCTGATATGAAGTGGTCCCTGTCTCTGCAATTCTAAAAAGCTTTGAAAGATTATTGCATTTACTTCTTCCCGTTTCTCCTATTCCTGGGTGATCCTATCATTATTTTCCTTGCAACTTCTTATTTTTTCCTTCAAGCTTCTCAATGTGTCTACTAAGTCAGAAGAATGCCCAACACCATGCTGCTCATCTGACCCATAGGGAGAATCTTGTGAACTGTATTCTACCATCTTGCTAGTAATCTTTGATCTCTTTCCTACAAGTACACCATTTCAGCTAAAACCAAAACATAACATAATCAACATACATCAATATAGTTTGGGGGAGGATATCTCATCTCCAAGAGAAACCATATTAGCATGATACATGTATAATAAAAATCACATCAACAATACTACCAGTTTAACCACTATCCAGTTATCAATGCTTGATCATACCAACCACATACCATGACTTCATTCATGACAACTATAACCATATCAATGTATGCATGAAAATATATAAGAACTGACAGAATAACCAATGCATAACCCACATACACTCATGATGACCACATCCAAAAACACACCATCCAATTTCACATGGTGACACCATTGCAACTGTGGCCACCACCATGCATACACAACAAATACATAGAGCACAAGCATAGATAACACATATATGAAACCAACATGAATGCATGACCAACACACTTACCATCCAATCCAAGGGGTGAACCATGCTCTGATACCACTCTATGACACCCTCCTCCCACATTTACCAAAGTTATCTGGCTCACTGGGGTAAACATGTGAAGAGAGGCTACTATGATGTGATTCAACTCCCCATGTGTAGTTAAGGAAGTGGAACTGACAAAACCAAACTAATTTGACCTTCCATATATTCTAGAGAACCTTTAGGGGCCAACCAACCCTTTGAGGTGACCAACCACTGAGACAACTTGACATCTCAGTAATTTGAACCCCAAACCACTCCCATGACAAGCCATGCATTTGATTAAGGCCTTCCAGTCACTCCCACAACAAGGGCATGCCAACGACTGTGGACTTTTTCAGCGAGTTATGAGCCACCAACCCCATATTTTGTGCCACTTTTTCAGGGCTAGGACTCAGTCCATTGCCCAAAATATGAAACTTTCAGAAATGATAAATAACAATGGAACAAAGTGACTAATGTAAACACTTCAACGAATTGACTAGACCCCTACTAGCCATGACATACATTTCATCAAACATGTCACAAATATGCAGGCTATAGGTCATAACTTCATATCTAAGCATAAGGGTCTCATACATATCTGAGATTCATAAAGAAGCATTGTTTCCATATCAAAATAGTTGCATTATCATCTATTAGGTCATATATTCATTGTACTTTCAATTATTAATCGAAACATAATGAGAGCCATACCTCAAATATGTCCTAAAACTTACTCATAACCAACATATAACCGGCTTAAATAAAAATGATATAACAACCATATAATTCATATATAAGCTAGTACGTTTACACATGAAATAGCAAGGAGAACTATTATTAATGAATGCAAAAGCCATCCAGGTTTGGGACTTCCATGAACCACCAGATCATAGATTGGCTAAACCAAATATTTATTTCTGCCAACCACCCTTGTGCCATATTTCAAGCATGAATGTGGGACTCAAAACGAAAGAAAACCAGGTTTCCTCAGGATTTACCACAATCCCCACTAGATCACTAGGCCCTAAAAAAGCATGGGTGCCACCGGATTTCTCCACCTACATTGTGAGGAATTTTCATGTCTCCTAGTCTCTATGCTTTACTGTATATCCTGCTATACAAAAGTTGAGGATTCCTAGGCCTAATGAAGACTCCACCACCCTCTATGATTTATTGTATATTGCTCAAAAATTATGTGAAAATGCATATAAATTCGACATCATTTTTCTTATATAAAAAATCAACCTCCAAGGGAATCTTTTAGATTCCACAAGATTTTGCAAATATTCCTTGTTTTTGGCTGCCTAAATTTCTACTACTCAAATGGGGGAATATACCACACCATCACATTCCTTGTGAAATTATGGTTCTTTTGAGTATAAAGTTGGCATGTTTATGTCACACTGAAAATTCACCCCTCAGAGTTAGATTCCTCACTGCATCAGAGAACCTTCCTACAAATATTCTATCTCAAAAATCATGCCAGGCATGGTTCCACCTCGACATCCATGTGAATTTTCTATGCTTAGTTCATGGTTCCCAGGGAGTTGGGTTTTGGTCCTTCTTTCAACCTTCGTTTTGTGCTCTGTTGGCCTACATTGGAATGAAAACTAAGATTTTATAAGTGTGTGAGGGCGAACTTATCAATTCGTGAGTTGGAGCTCCTAGTTGGCATAAACAGTGTTAAGGTAATTTGTTGGTTTAGGGGTCAAACATAAACCAACTTTTTTTTTTAAGAAAGTGACCACTAACCTTCGACATAGGCTATCACTTATATATGTCATAACTATAATATATGGTGATTGGTTTTGAGATCTTAAGTAATTAAGGAATGTGAATTGAATATAACATTATGTTGGTTGATGGAGTGGGGCTTCCCATGGGGCAGGCCAACTAATGATAGGGATTGAACCTAGTTTGGTGGTCGGTTATGATTGACATATGTGTAGATCACTTTGTATTGAGTGATGATATTTGTTGGAAGGACAGATGTGGATATGTCGCATGGGGCGGGTCAGCCACTGATCAGCGGGGGTTCAATACCCGTCGGCTCCATCCATATACAGTAGTTGGTTGGAGTGGAAAGTTCTCCAATGGAATCCCACATGTGTTATTCAGTTGGTGGGGTTGGTGGCTCGCCAACCAATTTGTTTAATTTTTATTTTTTTTATTTGTTACAACCCAACTTTTCAAAAAATTTTGACTAGTTTTTGAAGGTCACTGGGAAAATTAATTAGGAAATAAATTCACCCTTTTTGATTGTCGAATTCTATGTGTCAACCCTTTACTAAATTGTTTCCTTGTTAGTGACTGCACCTTAGCTTAGTTTGACTGAAAATTTGACCGCGAATATCTTGAGCACATGAACTCGGATTTGAGTGTTTTTCATGCTATTGGAATCAGGATGATGAGCACTACGATATGCACTTGGTTTCACTCAAATATGAGAACCTTGATTTTTGATCTTTTTCAAGGCCACTTCTATTTCTGGGTGTTTCTAGAGCCACCTAGATCAATTTTCTTCATTTTCCATTATTTTCATTCATTTTCCTCTTCACATGCAACCTATGACCATTCACCTTCATTTTCTCCTAATTTCCATTATTTTCATTAAAAAAATGCAATTAATGCCTCATGCCTTTCCAAATCCTTTGCCAATTTCCTTAGCGATAATAAGCCAAATCGAACACCCATACTAGGATGTTTTGCCCAATATTCAGCTTGGAATACATGTCCCATGACCTTGGTTATTATTTTTCCTTTATTAAATTTATTTACATGGAATTTTTACCAAGGTTGTTACATAATGAGATTATTGAATTGATTAATCTCAACGCATAGAAGGCAAGGACCTTATAAATATGTCCTCTCGCTACCTAGATAGTTAGATAATAGGTATGGCTTGGTTGGTTTGACTTTCCAATGAGTGGAAAGCTTGCAACTATATCTAGTGGCTTGTTCACTTTCATTAGAGAAATTTTGAGGTCTAAAATGCGCCTCCTAAGGAATATTATAAAATAATAGTGGAAATAATAAAATAATGTTAGATTAGCCCCACAGGGGTAGGCGAGTTGGTAATCACAATGCGATGAAGTTCATTAGAAATGCAAGCTCTGTACTGAAGGTCACGAGTTCAAATCCCCCAGACTAGCCCGAAGTTGTGGAGAGGGGCAGGCACAGTTCCCAGGGGTTATAGTGGTAGCGGTCAGAATCGACCTCGTGTTACATGAGTTGTGAGGCTGCTCCAGTTGTAGATTCCTCTATAATAAAAAAACAAATAGATTACATCATCAATTTTAGAGAGAGAGAAGAAAAAAATATTTTTTAAACTCATATTTTCAACTTATCTCCCTACAATTTTACTCAAATTTTGAGCAGGATCACTCATTAGTTGTTTAATTTAATTCCTCATCCAATTAGTACCCATGTACTATACTTTTGTTGGACCCTTATACATGAAAAACAAGAAATACATGAAAATTTTGATTCTAATCACGTTTTCCATGTATTTATAATTTTTCATGTAGTAGGGTCCATCGAAAGTATGAAACATGGGTACTCCTTGGATGAGGAATTAAATTTTTCATCCAACAAGTTCCCCCGCTCAAAATTTGAGTAAAACCCTAGGGAGATAAGTTGAAAATACAAGTTGAAAAAGTAGCTTTTTAATTTTTAATTTTTTAATCTTTTTACTTTTTTATTCCAAAAATGGTGAATCATCCCCCATGGTTGACATCAACATCTTGAATCCTACTAGTTCTTATAAATATTATTTTGGTTATACATTTTTGTTTTGAGGCCCATTTTAGACCTCAAAATTTCTCTATTGCTAGTGGGTGTGGCACACCTAGAATAACCTTCATGTCTCGTAACATTGTACAATAGAATTGGCAGCTTTATCTTCCATCAAATGTAGCTACATCTAGCATCACTGAATCAAATAAGAGTGGAGAATATCTATTTATAGAGCCCGTCATAGGATTATGGGTGGAGGAAGCTACCTTTGGAATCCCTGAATAAACCTACAATTAAATATATTAAGTCAAAAGGGTGGAGGTGAGCAAGACCCTTGGAATCCCTAAGTCAAGTGAGTGTAGAGAATATCTATCTCTGGAACCCCTCATGGGCTAATAGGTGGAGGAAGTTACCTTTGGAATACCTATATAAGTTTGTAATTAAATATCTTAAGTCAACAAGGTAGATGTGAGGAAGACCTCTAGAATCCCTATGTCAAGTGAGGGTGGAGAATATCTATCTCTAGAACCCCTCATGTTTTGTTGGGTGGAAGAAGTTACCTCTGGAATCCCTGAATAATCCCGCAATTAAATAATTAAGTCAAAAGGGTGGAGGTAAAGTAGACCTATGAAATCCCAAAATCAAGTGAGGGTGGAGGAAGTTACCTCTGGAATCCGAGAGCAAGCCTGTAGTTAAATATCTTAAGAGACAAGGGTAAGGTGGGAAAACATATTTGGATCCCTAGTTTATCTGGTGGTCTATTCATTGGGACAAAATTCTTTCACTAGGGGGTGATAACCATATATTTTAAAAATCTATTAGTGGTTGAGAGGAGATTCTGGAACCTAATCCCAATGCCCACTCTAAGTCACATCTTGCTGAATTTTTTATTAACTATCTGTGCAAGGGTACAAACTGCAATCCTGTGTTTTTTTAGGCATTCTATTAATTAAATAAATGAACTCATGAATTCCAAAATGTAATAAGATTAGGTATTTTTGTGTTACACAATATACAAACCTCCTTGACATTGATATGGAACAAGATGTATAAATTTGAGCCACCAAGAATTTACTATTAAGAAAATGAGTTCATGTATAGTCTTTAAATTATCTCCCTACTTTAAAGTTGATAACATGGTGCTTGTTGCTTATGAAATCTTAATGTTTCACACCTCACACATTTTAGTAACTATTATATGTTTAGTGATGCATGTGAATTATGATATTGTGGTGACATAACTTAGTTATGTGAGAGAATTATCATTGTGCTAGAGAATTTCTAGTCTAACATAGTTTTTGATCCACTTAATCGATTTCTATATCACCTGTTGTATCATTGTTCTAGCATTTCTTGTACCAGAGATGATGTATGTCCTCACTACTACATAAAAAAATTATGGTAGTAAAAATAGTTTTTTTGGAACATAGGGTAATGGTCGTATACCAACTCCTATGTTAAAGTGGTTTCCATAGACACCTTTTAGAGTCCAATAATGTGTTACTCCATCACATAATGTATTATTGCAGCACATGGAACTGTTGACACTCAACATAGGCTAATGTATAGCACCAGTATGCTAACACACATGCATAAAGTAGTGTTGCAACAAAATGTCTCATGCAAAAGTTGAATACATCATCATTAATACTTATTCTAGTTTTAGAAAAAAGAAAAGAAAAGGCAGTTTGTTTCCTTTTCTTGAGTATATGACATTTCATCCTTCACATATCACGTACCTTTACATTACTTTGGAAGATATACAATTGTTTCACATGTTAAGCAAGGGAATAGAATAGGGTATTGTATCCGTCACATATCACATTTCTTTACAATACTTTGCGAGATAGATGGTTTTCTCACATGTCAAGCAGGGGAATAAAAAAGGGTTACAAACACATTAATTATGTTAACATTCTTGAATGTGCCTCAAGAATCCTATTCATCTTCCTTCAAAGTTGAACCTTAGTCAAATGTTACACTAAACAAAGGTAGTTGGGAAATTGATCAAAACAAGACATGCTAGAGTAGATTTTATTAAAAACAAGCCAAGTGGATTATACATGTCAAAATGAGGTTACGCGTGATATAGACCTGTTATTTTAGTCGTGGATAATATTGACAAGGGGAAAACCTAGAGATAAAACTCTCCACAATCCCATTGGAAGATGAAGCTAAGGGAAAATATTGCAAGGTTGGATGAAATTAATGACTGACCTTTGTGAGGAGTGAAAAGGTTGACCAAGGTCTTTTATGAGTAAAAATAAATCATGTCAATATAGGAATTGGATTTATGCAAAGTTCAAGTAAGTGAGGATTATATTATAATATCTGAGGTAACGCAAACAGTGTTTCTGCATAAGACATACTTATCCAATATAGAATTCCTCTACATGGAGTTATTTATATCAACATGATGAAGAGACATAAGTAGGCCTCATAGTTTTGAGGCCAGATCCATTTGTCTCTTGTTAGATATCTCTTATTTTACTTTGACTGTGAACTTAGTATCCACAACACACTTCTTAACAAGCCTTTATTTGGATTAGGAGCCATGTTTGAATTACAAGTTAATAAGTGGGGAGCATTTGTAATCCTCCATTTTTGTCTGAATGTGTTTGGTTTTTGTTTTCACAATATTTGGTTTCCACATAGTTCTTTCAACTAGAAAATCATAAATTTTTCTAGGAGGAGCTCCCATTTGAGTGGAAGATCCTTCAAACAGGATATTATTAGCATGTATCCTTATGTGTCTATTATTCTTCCAAGGTGAATCAACTTATCTTCGTTGCTAGGAATGTGATCCCTTGTGGTCAGTTTACATGTTGATACCCTTATTGCATATGCCTGCTGTAACATGCATATGTTTCACGACATATTGGGCCAAAGGTCCACATTGTCTCTCAAAATTTTGTATCTCTTAAATCTGCAAGGTTCTTTTCTGGTCCAAATAAATGATTCCCAACAAGCTTTACCCTATCGTCTACTTGTTGTATGTTTAGCTATTGACCATTGGAATATATCCCTCATAGGGAGATATTTTACCTTGAAAAAATACAACCTTAATGCAATACAACCTACTTAATAAGTGGAATGAATTGTGTCTCTGAAACCTGATGTCTAGGGTTTCTGTAAATTAGGTATTTTAGATTACATCTCTGAGTGATTTTACACATGTTTCTCAATTTTCCACAATGTTTGGGAACACCAAGTATTGTATCCATGCAACTCTTTTTATTATGATTGATATATTGTAAGAAGGATACTTGAGATACCTGTGGAGTAAAATACCTTGTCTTCAAAAGGAATGACCTACAAAGAAAATATGCAGTAGCTTGACTAGCATTATATAGGATCATGTGGTAGCAGGATGAAGTTACATGAAAAGAAGGGAAAGGAATATCAAGGGGGTGTGTTATACGTACAATTTGAATGTTTAATTTCTTTGAGTAATATAAAATAATTTTGAAAACACTTGGGTTAGGCACATTAACTTGTTTCCTTTTAAATATTTAATTTTGTTGAGTAATAGACAATAATTTTGGAAACACTCGGGCTAGGAAAATTGAATTTGAGTCCATTCTTTGATGTTTTTTAAGGAATTTAACTTTTTTCTCCAAAATGAAGGCTTTATAGAGATAGGGATTCAATGGTTTATGGTGTGAAGGCTTAACTAGTTCATCCCCACATACACATTTAAAAAAGACTAGGTTACTCATTTCTTTTGTACAATATCATATAGTGAAAGTAAATTTAAATGAGATTTAATCATATATTTATCGATTTATTTATAGAAATGCATAAGTAATAACACACTATTTCCATTACAATTTATACCAAAGGGATGTGGAAAAGACATCTATATTGATAAATTAAAATTTTTACAACAAGTATATATCATTATACTTGCTATTTGTGTCCTCTTCACTCAAGCTTAGGTTTCTCCTAACTTTATCATGTTAATTTTTCACAGCTTAATGACAAATTCCAACCATAGGATTAGATTCCTCTTTTTGAGAGGACCAATTCTGACTATTGAAGTGCTCAATTTGGACAATGAAAAGTGTGCTTTTGAGTTAAAGCCCACATGTGCACATTTGATCACCTAAAGCAAATTGTACACCCTTGGAAGGCTATAAATACAAGTCAAGTGACCCTCATTTGAACAATCATGATAAATAATTCTTCTATTCTCTTCTTTGGTTTTGTCTCACATGGGTCTAAGGCAGGGGCATGAAGATAGGTTCATATAGGTCTGAGATTGGAAGGTTTAAAGCTCGAATGTGTGATCTAGGGTTTTTGGTTCCTAGCCATAGGCATGCGACAGGGAAATTTCAGTTGTAACCACATGCATGTAGGCCTATGCTTGTGGTTGATGGGTTTTAGTCGCATGCATTACATCTCTCCGTTCGGTTGAGACCTAAGGTTTGAATTTTTTAGTTGACTGAGGTTTTCACCAGTTGACTAAAGTTTTTACCAGTTGACTGCAGAGTTGAATAGTTGACTGCAGACAGTAACCATTAACCACAAGATTTTGATTTAGAGTTTTGATTATTGGCATTTTTGGATTCATCTCGTTATGTTGTTTAGTTGATTTTGCTGGATGGGATCGTGGTTGAAGATATGGATCATTGTACTCTATCTTTTCTAAAACATTCAATGACAATCTATTAAGAAGAAGCATTTGAAAGGATTTTCCACATAGTGGGTTTTGCCCTTCTCTCCAACCAATCCTGGTGCCTCTATGTGTGAATTATTTTATTCTATTGTTCCTTTATGTTCTGTTGCATTGACGATGATGTTGTTCTTTCTATATAATTTCATATGTCGTTGAACAATGTTGTAAAACTGAATAATGATATGACACTATGGGGTGAATTTAATATGAAAATGAAGAAATGAAATTATCTAAAGAAGAGAACAATATATCCCTAAGAAAAATTAAATTGGTATTAAAGTTGGGTTGAAGAAAAGTCATTGAGGTCACCTCTAAGAAGGTACCTTTTTTAGAGAAGATGAAGGAGACATAAAAGAATGTTAAGGTTTGAAGGAAACCCTAAGCAATTTGTTTAGTAGGGTTTGATGGATATTATGAAGTTAGGGTTTGGAAGAAACCTTGGTTTATGACAAAGGTTTGAGATATAAAATCTAAAAACCCTATCATGATCATGTTCCAACTATTGTGACATTAATCAATCTTGAAGGATGGTTCAAGAAGGAGATGATCACTTCTCGCCAAGAGATAAGTACCATTTAGATTTATGTTACTTATTGATTAGATTTATTGTTTTTCTTATACTTCATGCATGAATAGTTGAGTATATGTATACCTATAACCTCTAGAGTAGATGTAAAAAACATATCTTCTTGAGGATTATCTAATGTGCAAGAAAAGAAAGATAATGCAAGAAGAGAAGAGCTAGTGGAAAGTTGACAAAGTGCTACAACTGCCAAATAAGAGTTACAAGCTATAAAGATATATGAATGATATAAGGTATGTAAGCTACAATATTGGATGGAAAGGTAAGACGTGAGGTTTGAGAAGAATATGAAAGAAAGATTTATTTATGATACGTGTGATATGCTACTCTTGATATTTGGCAAGCATCTTCCATTTTAGACATGATGGATTTCATGGTGGGTTTCATAAAGAAGGATAACACAATGTTTTTTTATATATGGTAGCTTTATGTTGATGTTAATGCTTGAGATAAGCATGATGAAAAAATGGCAATAAGATTGATTCTCTTGTTGATCTTAGTAAATTTTAGTAAATATAAAATGTGGTAGATTTGGAAGCCTTGATTTGATTATTATGATCCTTGAAGTATGAAGATACTCCTATATGACAGTAACCCTTGATGAATATTTGATAAAATGACTTGTTATGATATATGTCTAAGGACCTGATATAGTTTTTGATCTAATAGTTTTGTTGTAGTATGACAATATTATAATAGACAAGTTCATAGTTATTATTGAAGAGGCCTCTCATTCAGAGGGAGAAACACTTCATGAGAGTTTAATTCCTTGCTCTTGATAGTTGAAGGAAGGATTACATACATGAATAACTATCTGATTTGAGCAGTGTAGGTTTCTCCTAGTACAAGCCTCAACTGTTGGGAGAAAGGCTTAAGAGTTTAGTTATAGGCCTCACAGCTGCGCAAATGAAGGCCTATGGGTGTAGTTCACTTGTAGGTCACAAAAACTAAAGTATTATGCATGAGATTAGGAGTGTACCAAGAGTATTACAAACCTATAGTCATGGAGTATATGATGGAAGAGTTCTATCAGAAGGGAAGTTTCAAGGATAACATTGTATGGTTTGTATCAAGCTCCCTGAGCCTGGTACGTTTGCATTGATAGTTACTTGGTGAAGCCATGAAGATGGTCCAATCAAAACCTACGACTCAAAGAGGTCCAAGGTATGCCTTTGATTTTGGTTTTATATATTGGTGGTCCATTCTTGATAGGTAATAAGCCTCTAATGATCAAAGTAAGATGGAGTTGGCCATTGAGTTCGAGATGAAATATCTTTCAGAGATATGAGTCTGCATGGATACACTAATTATTGGAAGAGAACATTGGGTTCATTGTTGCTAGCATGGCTAGCTATGGAGTAGTTCCTTAAGGACGCTCCGCGGAGAGTTTTTTGAGTAGAAATTGGATATGATAGTGATATAATGCAATAACAAGAATGGGATTCGATTGAAAAAGAATCTCGTATACAATTGTGACAAATATATATTCATAGATTGAGATGGTGTTGCTACATGAGACAAGCTTAGGCTTGTGGTTGTTTCCTCCATGAGAGGGAGGATGAATAAGGTATCCTTTATGTGACATAATTTTTTTCTCTAAGATAATGTTTGATTTTGATGTCCTGCATGACAGGAAAACTGAGGACTACTGCTCTTGGTCATGTTTGAGGCAATGCTTCAGTGAGTTGGTTAAGTTGCTACCTGATGTGAGAATGTTGATATGTTTTTAATCTACAAAGAGAAACATGAATTAATGGATGTGACCCTCCTGAAGTAAGGGTATAAGATGATTGAGAACACTGAGTTGGCTCTTCCCCCCTTTCTGAGCTCCAAAGGTGAGGAATTGAGATGTAGGTATCGTGGGGTTGAGGTATATCTGGACAATAGGATATCAACCCTATCTATTACCCATATGGATGGATATGTTGCTCCCCTATCTTGGTCTATGCAGAGTATACCCCAATTGGCATCTATATTTTCCACCCATTTTGCCAATGGGTGCTAACTGCTTGAGTTAGGCGTGATCCTTACTATTTATGGTGAGTGGAATCTTGCTCAAGCTAGAGATGAAGGTGTTCTACCACTGAATCTTAAAGGTCATGCTGGGAATATAAAAACGGTTTACCGAGTTGTAGCATTGGGCTCCACACTAGTAGAGGTTTCCCGAGTTGTAGCATTGGCTCCCAACTGATAGAGGTTTCATGGGTTGTAGCATTGGATCCCTGATAGTGTAGGTTCCTCGAGTTGTAGCATTGGCTCCCTACTGGTAGAGATTTCCTACGTTGTATCTTTGGCTCCCCGCTGGAAAAGATTTCCTTGGTTGTAGCATTGGATCCCTACTGGTGGAGTTTCCTACGTCATAGCATTGGATCCTCCTTGGCAGAGTCTCTTGGGTCATAGCTCGTTGAAAAATGTAACTAGGTCTAGTCTTCATAATGACATGTGTAATTCTATTTTTATGTAATTGATGTAAATAAGAAAATAAAATTATTTTTGTAATACTTGAATCATGGGTTTCATGATCAAGGAATTTTATTTTTAGCTGAGGTTACCATTGTGAGATATTAGGTTTGTTCATCAAGTCATAAAGTATAGAAAATTCAATGTTAAGGATTGAAGACCCATTTGGGCATGTAATTCATTATAAAAGAAATTTTGTTAACCATCCAAGACCATGTTATGAGGTCACCTTGAAGTCATCCTAAATATGTTTCTAGTAGGACGTGTCGACGTACGAACCAATTCTAGCCAACTTATTTTGGATGCACTGACCACTATATACAGGTAGATCGACCTTCATTTGGCGATAAGAATTTCGGTCAAGCGAAAGAAAAAAAAATAAGTGTGAGAATTATTAGAATAAGAGGTCAACATCAAGCAACAGAAGGAGGAATCTAATTGAAGTTGTTTAGCATTGTGTTGGCCCTAAGTTTTGGTCTATTTTTGCTTAGGGAAACCTACTTAATCCTTATATTTTCCATCCATTTTCCATCACATCCATCTAATTTTGATGTATTTTATGCATATTCAAGTGTTTAATTTTAATTTTGCAATTTCTAGAAGTTTTTATGAAAATTGAGTTTCAAGTGCAATTTTGGGCTGAATCAGAAATTCCCGTAATAGCTATATGGATGACATATTTGCAGGACACTTGGGCTCGAGTTTGATGCATGGATGGACAGCTTGGGAACTAGGACTAAGCAAAATCCATTTGGTTCGGCTAGAACAAGCTTTATTAGGCCCGGTCAAGGCTGGTCAGACATGACTAGTCACCAGAAAATCCCTAGGAAATAGGGCAGTTTTGAGATTTTATGGGATTGACCATATTTCTTGGGATGAATTGGATGAGTTCGACTTGGATAGGTGGATATGAGTAGATATGAGTGTTAGAGATAATATAGATCAGTTTGTTTCATTAAACCTCTATTTAAAGCCAAGACTTTGATGGCTTTTGTAATGAATGAAATTTGTATGTAACTTCTGTATAATTGGAGTTGGAAGCTAAATTGAAGAACTTGTTTCATTCCAATTTGTTGTTCATGCTTGGTTGATTTACTGAAGTTGTTGTAGTTGAGATTTCTTCAAGTGTGCAAGGCAAGGGTGGAGGGCCCCCACTCCAAGCTAAGTACACTTCTTTGTTAGACTAGTTTAATTTTCCATAATTTGGTTATTTTAGAACTTGTTTATGTGCTTTGCTTCAGATTGGTTTATGGTTGATGTGTGATGATTTATTTTATTGAATCTTAGTTTTTTCATCACTTTAGTAAGATGGAATGACAAGGTGTTCAATTTGAACACTCCTTCTGTTAAATTGATGGATTGAAACTAGGTTTTTCCTTGATTACATGCAAGTAGTTTTTCTTATGAATTTTCAATCTTCAATTGATAGCATTATGGTGAATGAATTATGATTGGAAACACCAAAGGTCTCTTAAGTTAAGAGCCTCCCTTCATTGATGATTTGTCCATCTTAAGCTATTGAGAGCTCATGGTTTCTAATTTCTATTCATCAAGTAATAATTGAGGAAGAATTGGACCTCTTAAGTTAAGAGCCATTTCAGCTTTCCTTCATTGCAAGGTGAATTGAAATTGTTAATGTAGGCTATATTTGTAATATGCACTTCTTTAGTTTTCAAATTTTATCTTCTAAACTTGATTATACCTTATGTCCATATACAGTGGATTTGCCTCCAAGTTTTACAAACCCGGATTGATAATTAAATATTAGTGTTAATTTAGTCAATAAATTAGCCCAACAACTATTTTCATTTTTAACCCATTTGCAAAGGAAATACTCCCAAAAACATACCTTTCTGCCTTGTATGACCTCTGCACAATTCCCGAGATTAACTTTATCGCAATCAGGATACTGCTTCTTCCATGGTCACATTACATATGTGCCTCATCACATCCGATATGCGATAACACAATATCGGACTTCAAACCCATTTAACTGTGCCATATAACTCCATCAGGTCCACACCTTCCAACCATTCCCAAAGCACTCCTCCTTCTTTTCACCAATCTCTGATTAAAGAAAGACTGTAGATCTAGCTTCCCATCCAATGGTTGTGATTACATCGCTATCTCTATTGCCATAGTTAAAAGGGTCATTCCAACCTCATTCCAATAGCTCCGATTAAATCTTGACCGTTGATCTGGCGATCAACCCAATGATCGAGATCCTTCCTCATTCCAAAGGTCGCTTGACTATCTTCCGCCATTGATCTACGCTTAGTAGATCCAATGCCTTACATTTGTTTCGAGTTGAAAACATGTAAGGGGTGTAACTGCTTGATAAAGCGGTTTCTCCTCACCACCTTTGTGCTACGTGTTGAATGGTGAGTGGAATTGGGTGCTCGGCCCTCAATACCACTTACCACTCCTCACGTGCTCAAAATACCACTCCTATATGTAAACACACTAATGTGATATTAATTTTCTTCGTCTCTGTGATATGATCCTATCTGTTGATCATATCGATCAAATAGCCCCTGTATATTGAAGTCTCACTTCATCGTTCTTCCTTTTTACTAGAGTTTACGTTGTTTCCCCAACGTGTCTCTATGGTTCGGGTTTTTCTTCAAAAGGTTCTGATCTTCCGCTTTCCGCTACTCAAATCCTCTGAGCTTAACTCCTCAACGAATTCTTACTTCGCTATATCTCTAGAGCTCCACTCTGTTTCCTCAATTGGATTCTGAGATCCCTTATGATTCCTTTGAATCATTCTGCTCCTTTGCATGTCCTTTGGAATTCTGCCTACAACCCTGTCACAGAACCTATGAATTCACAAGTAATTCATTGAGGAAATACTCGTTTCACACACACTGACATAGTTAGGAATAAACCTATATAGATATAGATATAGATATAGATACAGATACAGATACAGATACATATACATATACATATACATATACATATACATATACATATATATATATATACATATACATATACATATATACATATATACATATATATATATATATATATACACACACACACACACACATATATACATATATAAGTACATCTGAGACTCTGTGTCTCGTACAGGCCTAATCTTCAACTATCAGTGGCATCCTCCTGAGCTTTGCCCGTAGGCTTACATTTATACCAGAAAGGTTCATTGAACTAATCCTGGTTCGACTCCTAAATCTACTGAACTGACTCCTAAATCCTCTATCCTCTACATCCACTTCTAATCTCCATTTAATTCCCAAGAGCTCTCCTTAGTTCCTCGAATAATGGAACTACCTAAAGAGTCCTAATTGACTTTAGACCCTTTTGTCATTATTTCCCACTCATGTTCTCATTTAATTTTGAGAGCATTTACAAACATCTCACATTATCTAATTAAATGACTTAAAAGCCTAAATATTAAATTAAATTGAGATTTAGGAAACTAATTTCCCCAAAACACATTACCCCCCTATGTCTACTTAATTACAATGATTTTCTCTTGGGTTGAATGCTCCTGCATCAGGATTTCTCAGGTTGACAGGGTATTATCGCAAGTTTGTTAAGAATTATGGGAGAATTGTCGTCCCTCTAACAACATTACTGAAGAAATATGCATTTTCTTAGACTCGAGAAGCAACAAAGCCCTTTTAACATCTTTAAGAGGCAGTGTGCCAAGCACCAGTCTCAACTACGCTAGACTTCAAAAAAACGTTTATTGTGGAATTGATGCCTCAGGAAATGGAATTGGTGTTGTTTTAATGCAAGAAGAAATACCCATTTCTTTCGAAAGTCATCGAATCAAAGGAAAATATTAACATAAATATAATTATGAGAAGGAAATGTTGGCAATACTACGTGAACTTAAGAAATGATGACCTTACCTAATGGGAAGACACTTCAAGGTAAAATAAAATAATGATAGCCTTCAATACTTTTTAGAACAAAGATTATCTTCAGAATAGAAACAAAAATGGGTCACAAAGATGTTGGGTTATGACTTTGAAACCATCTACAAAAAATGGAAGCAAAATGTTGTTGTAGATGCACTCTCAAGAAAGGATGAGGATGTGGAAGAATTTCTTTGTGCCATTTCTATTATCCAATCAGATTGGATAAACAAAGCAAGGGATGAATGGAAGAATGACAAAGAAATGTGGGAAATCATTCAAAATTTGTAGTAGTATTCCAATACATCTGATATTTTTAGCTAGAAAATGATTTTGTTATGGTACAAAGATCGCTTATACCTCTGTAGTAATTCCCAACTCAAACAAAAGATTATTAGGGAATTGCACACATCTTCTTTAGGAGGGCATTCAAAAATTTTAAAAACTTACCACAGGGTTAAGAAGGAATTTTTTTGGGATGGCCTTAAATCTGATATTCAAAAGTTTGTGGCAGAATGTTTGGTTTGCCAACAAAACAAAGTTGAGACAATTAAGACCTCAAGTCTATTACAACCTTTATCCATTCCAAGTCATATCATAGGTTTACCCAAGTCCGAAGGAAAGAGTATCATCATGGTGTTAGTTGATAGGCTTATCAATTAAGCGCACTTTTGTGCATTATCTCATCCATTTAAAGCTAGTACAATTTCTATTACATTTATGGAAACAATTCAAAAGCTACATGGAAACCTAACAATTATTATAAGTTATAGAGATCCTATTTTCACTTGAAATTTTTGGACAAAATTATTTTCTTATGTGGGTACTCAGCTCACTCATAGCTCATCTTATCATCCTCAATCTGTTGGGCAAACTAAGATAGTGAACAAATGTTTGGAAGGATGTCTCCATTTCTTTGTATCTGATAAACAGACACAATGGGTCAAATTGCTGCCTCTTGCTGAATAGTGGTATAACACTTCCTTCCATACTGCAGCAAAAATGACCCCATTTATGGCGCTTTATGGATATCATCCACTGTCCATCACATCATATTTAAGAGAAAATTCTAAGGTTTAAGCAGTGGAAGATCACATCGAGCATCAACAAAAATCTCCAACTCTTAAAGGATAACCTCACTTTGGCGTAGAATAGAATGAAACAACTGGCAGATCAACGTTGCGGCGAAATAAATTTTGATGTAGGTGACTATTTATTTCTACGGCTACAACCATACAAACAAATGTCCCTCAAGCAAGCTAAGAAGGATAATAAATTATCACCAAAGTATGAAGGTCCGTACAAGGTGTTGCAAAATATTGGTACTATGGAATACAAATTGGAACTTCCTGCATCTTCCTAAGTGCACCCAGTTTTCCATGTTTCATGCTTAAAGAAGGTTATAGGTGACAATCTCCCAATTCAAACAATATTTCCAGAGCTTGATGAGGAAGGAAAAATCATATTGGAACTTGAAGCAGTCACAAAAACAACAACTTGACAGCTACGAAATCGATCAATTCAGAGTATCTCATCAAGTGAAAGAACCTACCCACTGAAGAATCTACATGGGAGGATGAGAATTTTATATAGAAGCATCCAGAACTACTCAAGTGTTGAGGATAATAACACTTTTTTGAAGGAGAGGGGCATGTTAGGTCCCTATAATAGTAGTGTATTCTGTTATCACTCAGGTTGTTCCCCAAAACTTGTGAGAAAAGGGAATACGACTGAGGTAACCACTAACCAATCTTTTAGATGCAATTTCTAGCCAAACTGCATCCAGAGAGGGCTCTCTCTTTATAATTTAACTTTGTTTTTTGAAAGTTTTTATGCTAGTTATGATGTGCAGAGTTTTGTTTTAAGTTTGTTTGGATGGTTATTTTAAACAGAGCAAGGATGCAAGTCTGAAAGAGTTTATTCCATTGGGCAATGGAGTCTATGAAGATGGACTGCTGAGTGTTTTTCTGTGATGATGGGCAATACTACAGAGCGAGATAATCAGTTTTGGAACAATATTGAAAGCTAGGAATTGATGGGATGTAAGCCAGGGGTAAAGGGCAGTCAAGAATCCTTTATCATGGTGGCAGAGGGAAGGTGCATGAATATTTTCAAGGAGTAGTGAAGAATCCCTTGGCAATTTTCAAAGTGAAAGAATTAGTGGAAACAGAAGCATCTAAGAATTTTTGTTTATGCTAGTTCTGAAGAAAACATAAATAACAGCAGAAATTGAACACAGAGTGTATTTAAACAAGTTCTGGGCTATTCTTTTTCCCTGTTGTTAAGATTATGAAAAATAGAGAACATAGAAAACACAAAAACATAGTTTAGAATAACTTATTGAGTCAAAGAAAGATACAAGAATTCTATAGCAGAGCCCAGAATGATCAAATCCACATTCAGAAGGTCCAGCAGTAATGGATTTCAACAACCTTTGTATTAAGAAATATCAGAGTTACAACGTAGTCCAAGAGGAGAATCACCAACCCCGAAGACATTCCTGGGGGGGGTATTTATACAAAAAAAGAGTTAAAAAATATCTTGTGGATAAGATATGAAGTAATAACTTCCTTCACCTACTCTGTCAAAGAAATAAATGCAGAAATAAAGGTAGGAGTTATTGTGGCTGTGCTTGCTGCTTTAACTGACAAGATATTTTAGACTTTTCAACCGAGGAATTCGGTTGGTAGTTGTGTCTTTAATTTGCATTCCTGCGTTGCTGTCCTGATCCTTTCACCTGCTCTTGATTTATCTTTAATGTGTCCTGGTCCTCACTTGAGCTCCTTCCTTCATATTTGCCACGTGTCTTGCTATTTTACCAAGTGTACATAGGCAGAAAGATGCAAATTACCTAGGTAAAAATTCTAGCACACTCTGCCACCACTGTTCTGTAGGCAACAAATGTTTTTGTAGTTTCACAAGTGTTTCATCAGCCTCAGTATACCTGTAAAAGTTAGGCTTGACTTCAAAAAGATGATTTATTTCATGTTCTATAAAAAACAAATTTTCCAATTTGTCATATAAACTCTGTCCAGAAGGAGGTCCTATGTCTTCTGAAGTGCTGGATGATGCAATGATCTGATTTGTTACATACATGTTTACCCTGTGAGCATACTGTTGATGTGATAACAGTTTTTGATTGCTTTTCAGTAAACTGGGTAGACCCTTCTGCTGCAAGATTGTGAATTTCTCTTTGAAGGCATTAATGTCCATCTGCATCTCTTGGCACTTCCTTTCCAAAGTCTGTACAAAATTTCTCATTGTTAGCACCTTCTTCACTGTCAAAATGGTGTCTGTCCTGTCCGAGATCTCCAAAGCTACTAGTTGTTCTTTCGTATGGGTATTCAAAAAATGGATCAACCTATTGGCCTGCTCAAGCATATTTCCCAATGATGCCTTGGCCCTTTGAATTTTCTCTTGTGCCCTTTCTATCAATTCAATTTGTTCATAGATTGTCTGAATTGATAACCATTGGTCAGTAATGGACTGGCCAATCTTGGTCCACAAAATCATTTTAATGTCTGCCAGAGGTTTATGCAAGGTGAGATCCTTTTCCAATGATTTCACCTTGTTCTCTAGGGCCTTCACCTCTCTGGTCTTCTCTACCACTATTATTTTTGACTTGTCATAGCTCACCTCTAGCTTGGCTAGTCTTTCTTTTGCCTCTTTGAGCTCTGACATTTGAGCTTCTAGCTCTTTCACTCCCTTCATAATTTCTTCCATCCTCATGCTAGTCTTTGGCTCTATTGTTGCGGCTGTTGTAGCATCTGTAGTTGTTGTACCTGTTGTTGGTGCTGGCTCATTGGGAGGGATTGTTGCCGTGTCTGTGGGGGGAGCAGAAACAATTTTTGGAGTTGTTTCAGGTGGTTGGGAGGTCGACTCTCCCTGCTTAGCTTGCAATGCTTTCTCCAACTCTTGCTCTATCTGCATTAGCCTTTGATTCATTCTCATTAACAAATCCATTACATGCACTTCTACTTTTTCTTGTGCTAGTTCTATTGTTTGTGGATGAATGGTGACAGGTAGCTTCAATTGCTTTCTAAGGGCAGCAATATCTTCCTCCTTCTTCTTTATCAATGTTTTGATGCCCTTGGCATCCTTGGGATCATGTCCCAACTCAATAATTATTTCTTCCAGGGTCTTTATTCTATTGTCTTTGGATAGAGAAGAGATCTTCTCCAAATCAAATTGAGCAGATGTATTACTCAATGACTCTTTTAATTGGTGGGCCAGCATTGCCTTGTCTGCCAATGTAGCATAGACCATTTCACCCATTTGTTTGTGCAATTCTATTTGGTCCATTGGGTGTATATCTTTGGCAAGGACCTCTAGATTGGTCCTTATGTAGACAGCTGCAGACTGTGGTTGTTGAACCTTGGGCTTGAAATGACTTAATATCATTTTCTCCTCCTTGATGTCATAAGCTGCCATTAGTCTTTGCTGTTTGGAGGGTGTCATCTTGAGAAATTGATCATACAACTGAATTCTTAATGACTCATTTTGAACCTTAATCTCCATTAAGGATTGTTTGATATCTGATCGTTTCTTGGCTTGTGACCTTGAGGAGAAGACTTCCATTCCATGCTTCCTCTCCCCTTCTTGTCTATGAGAGCAAGTGGAAGTCTGTTGGCTAATGGCCCTCTCTCCTCTTGTGCTTTCAGTGATGTCTTCCACAATGTCCTCTTCAGGTAGAGGATCTACCCTTTTCCTTTTGGCCTCTTGCTGTTCTGTTGACCCACTTGCATGTGTGGTCTCTTCTCGGTCTCTTTTCTTACTTCTCTCCTCAGAAAGAGGAGTCTGCAATGCTGGTACTTCTGGTGCTTGTGCCTGTAGTGAAGGGGCTTGCCCTTGACTATGTTATTTTGAGGTAGTTGGTTGTTCTTCCATTGTTTCTTGCTCTGCAACTACTAACTCCTTGCCCTTTGCTGTCCCTGTTGTTGGTGTAGTCCTTTCTTGGGAAACTTGTTGTGAAGTTGTAGCAGTTGATGAGATTTCCCCGATTTGTTGTGGTATTTTGAATGATACCTGCCCAAAAGAATCTAAGTCAAAAAAAATTTCTATATTTTTCATAGTTTGTTCCATTTTCTCTTCCTCAGTAAACTCTTCAACTAGTGTGCCCTCCACCCACTCATCCTAGTTGGAAAAATTTTCTATGTCAGGGATACTGCAATGTTCATAGGGTGCGAACCTATATTTTACCCTTCTTGCATTGATAAATCCGTTTGGGTCATAGGCTACCCACCAAAAGCTTCTCTTGAGTCTGAGTGTTTGACCTGATATTTCATCAGCATCCTTCAATCCCTCTTTCTTGTTCATAACATAAGGGCCTAACTGGCCTCTGAGTTTTAATCAAACCTTTTTCTTTGTGCTATGGAAGTGACTCAGATCTGAATTGATGAATTGCCTGAAATATTCCAAGGCAAACAGTCTCATTGGCACATATCTGGGCAACCTGTAGGGGCATAGCTCACAGCCATATATCCTCAGAATAGTGTGATTCTGGTAAAAGTACCAGTCACCTATTTTATAGTTTTTGGAGAGCTGTAGTATCTTTTGCATATCATATGTCAGTCTAGGAGGGGGAGTTCTCATAAGGAGAGACAAGACTGGGTACACAAACAAATCAATAAACTCACAATAAGAGTAGGGAAAGCTGTGGACTTCATGAAAGATTGGGGTCCAAAAAATCACAGGCCTCCTTTCCCCTTTACGGTCCAATTTTCTAATGGGGAATTGGAAGATATTTGGCTGGTAATATAAGAATAGATGATAGATATAGGATGAATATTTAAAGATTCCCCCCCTATCTAGCCTCAACAATTGGTCATGTATCTTGTTGGCAATAAATTTGGCATAGTTGTATTTGACAGCAGGAGGCTGCCCTGGGGTAAATATAGACATCATAACCAATATAGTTTCATAAATATGCTCACTTGTCTTGAACCCCAGAACAAAAGATATCATATCAAAAACTAATCTACCTACTTCAGTGAAAGATGCATAGTGGAAAGGAGGTGGCTCCTTAGGCTGGCGATCTGCTCTCATAAACACTTGGGAAATTCTGGTTATCTCTGAGCTGGAGAGTTTGGGACCTTCATCCAGCAAGAATTTCATAGTAAGAGGAAACTAGAGGTGGGTTGGTTTGAAGTTCAACATTTGATTTATAGAGTCAGGAGTAATATGAAAAAGGGTAGTTCCAGATGGAGTCTTAATTACCCTATTAGTTGACTCATAGTTCTCATATTTGAGGTGAATTATCTAAGGGAATATATTCACAAAGGGGAGGTAGTATATGGGTAGATTTGATTCCCATATGCCGTAGACATCATTTTCGTTTAAGTAATTGTTTCTGAGCTCACGGACTGCTTGCAGATGGTTTTGGTAGCCTACTAGGTCTTGGATTAGATAGTCTTTATCAGCTAAGGGAAAATGTTCCAATTCCTTGTGGGGTGCATTAAGAGGAGTGATGTTCAAGGCTACTGGACCTTCCATGGCTAAATTCTGCTGCCTTTAAAACTGGAAATTTTTGGCTTTGTGTAAGCAGAATAGGCAAAACAATGGCTCTGTGGATTTCTTCGGGATTTTCACTGTTGAAACTGGTTGGTTGGCTTTAATTTAGCTCTGTGGATTGAAATTAGCTGGAGAAATGGAACTTATGGGCTTCTTTGGCACAATGGGCGACAATTGTGGGCAAAAGGCAGCGTTCGGGGTTTCTTGGAGAATTTACAAGGCCGAACGAGCTCAATTTTAGCTCACTGTGCGGATTTATGGTGAATTTGGCAAGACAGAGGTTATGGTGGGTATTTTTGGCATCACCACAGTGTTTCTTCTTCAAATTATAGGTGCTGTGGGAAATTTTATAGTGAAATCCAATAAAAATAAGGTCGGGAGAAATTTGTTGTAAATACCTATTTTCTCGGTGGAATGGTCGATTTGCAGGTGACCAGGTGAGCCAGGGGGCCGAGCTGTGGAGTAGAACTGTTGGGTGGCAGAATTATATGGTGAAAATGCTCTTTTGCATGTAAATTCGCATGCACAGGTTGCGTACAGAAAACAAAGAAAAATGGGTAAAAACAAAGTTTTCACCCCTTTCTACCCGAAATTTTGACTTCGGCAGGTTCGGTGCGCTTTTTTCTGATGACATCAGCATGACGTCATTTTTTCGTGTAGTGGGGTATGGATGATGACATGGCAGGTGATGTGGTGGGTGACGTGGTAGGTGACGTGTCGGGTGATGTCAACAGATAGGCGGGTGACAACAAGGGTGATGTCATCAGATGACGTGGGCATTATGTCAGCAGGGAGGCGGTGGGGTGGTAAGTGGTATTCCCCGCACCACCTTTGGAGGAAAGTGGTATTGGGGGAGGGGGCTTCGAACACGCTGGGCGCCTAACACGCATCCTCGGCACGGCAGAAATAACGCCCATACCCCAGACGCTAAAGTTTGGCATGTTAGGGCTTCCGATATCGCCGACAGCCGTTGGATCTGTCGACGATGATCGGACAGCTGGCGGGTAATGAAGGTGGTGGCGAGTTATCTGTGGGGGTAAAAATGCGGGTTTTCGGCTATTTATTTAGCCAGAGGCTAAACAAGTCCTGATGGGGCACGTGGAGGGTTGTTATTGGCCCTGGGTGGACAAATAACTCCTGAAAAAACGTTAACATATAGCTATAGTTAGCCAAGGGTCGGGGTATTAGATTTTTTAGGGATTTTGTGTATTTATACATAGTAAGGGAGGCGAATATACATAGGAGCTATATAATAATGTTAGTAGGTTAACCTGACTATGTGGAATGGGTTTGTATGGATTAGGCTAAGTTTATAGAGTAAAACTTAGGCATGGGGGGAATGAAAGGATACCAAGTTATAAAGTTTTAGGAAACTTGGCAAAATGGAATAAAGACTTTTTACACAAGAAATGTGGCTTGTTTTGCCTAGGTGAAAACACATTTTCACTTAGTTTTTCTATGAAATGAAGTGGAGTAAAGGCAATGAGCAAATCTCATTGTCCATGGGGGAAATGTTAGTAAGTTTTCCTTGGAGAAATGGGGAGGGCAATTAGTCATGCTCCATTTGTTTTGTAGCCACCTTGCCATGGTACCTCATGATTTTTATGAGATGAAAACTTGTTCCAAAGGAGCAAATTGCTCATAAACCTGCTTCTATACCATCAAAACTACCTACCCAGCCTAGTATACATAACATTTTCTCTTCATTTTCCTTGGGTGCACTTGAACTAGCAACCCTGATTCTTCTCTTTTCTTTTATCTGCCCTCCTATCTAAGTCTACCCTTATCTCTTCCAGGGCTCAGATTAAGCTGTTGAGACCATTTGCTTCTCTATCTAACTACTTGTCTGCCAAGCTTGAACTATTTGTGCAGACCTTTATTCTCTATTCTAAGACAAGTAAATTCAAACATGATCTAGCCAGGATTAGACTGTCTGGCTATTCATCAACTGTGGCAAGTGTCAACCACCTATACATAGTGAAATTCTACAAAATATGGAACCTTTGCAGCATGAAAAGGATGAACATTTTTGGCACTTCTCCAGTCAATCATGAAAAATGAAACCTATTGGTATAGGAAGCTAATAGTGGCTCCACTTGGGATGGATTTTCCTAGGGAAAAGTCAAGAACAGCAGGTCAGATGGCCTTATATTCAGTTCTTGCTGTATTATGAAATTTCTCCTTTGTTGTTCAAAAAAGGGCTCTTCTGCAATGCCTGTATTTCTCATGCACTCATTCCAAAAGATGGCAGCTCTGTTTTGGGTACTCTGTTTGATTACTTCTCATCATTTTCACAGCTCCCTAGTATGTTTCTTTAGCTTCTTCTGATAGGCTTAAAATGAAATACCCAAAGGTGGCACAATTCCTTGCCTTTTCCTCAAAATTTGTTGTAACCTATTCCCTATCCTATTGCTGTAATAAATTGCAGAAAGTAAACTCTCGTATATACAAATTGAAGTTTTGTTATCTTTAACAAAGTGGCTTAAAATAAGGCTTCAACATTCTACCATTGGTTGGCCCATTATCTGCCTCTGTACCATCCATACTTTTCAAAAAGTAGGTTTTGTTTGCTTGTATAGTCTGAATGATAAATGGTCCTCTCCATATGAAATCAAATTTTCCATGTTTTCCCCTATCTTCTCTTCTGGAATCCCACTTTAAAACTTTATCCCCAATGAAAAAATCCTCTGCTTTGGTTCTTTTATCAAATATTTTTTGAGCTTTTCTTGTAGAACTTGAGCTTTGTGATAGACCTCCTCTCTTGTTTGTTGCAAGTGAATAGTTTGATTGATCCTTCTTTGAATATCATTAGGTTCTGCCTTTATCTCTTGTAGCAACTTTATCACTAGGATTCCCAAAGAAGAAGGGAATATTGCCTCCATTCCATAAACCAATTGATAGACACTGGTCCCAATAGATCTCCCAGTGGTCAATCTGTCTGCCCATAGTGCATTTACAAGCTTTTTATGCCAATTTTTCTTGTTTTCCTCCAAGACTTTCTTAATGATGTTGATCAAGCTCTTGTTGGAGGATTCAGCTAGGCCATTACCTTGAAGGTAATAGGTTGTAGAATGGCCCAAGGTAATGTGGTATTTATGACAGAAATTAATCATTCTCTTAGATTTAAAGGCAGCAGCATTGTCTATAATAATTTTCTCTGGGCAGCCAAACCTAGACAAGATGTTGGTCTCAAGGAATTGCATGATTACTGAGTCATTGGCTTGTCTACAAGGGATGGCCTCTATCCACTTGGTAAAATAGTCTGTAGCAGTCAAAATCCATTTGTGCTAGCTAGAGGATGAAGGGTGGATTTCCCCATGAAGTCTAAAACCCATTGTTGAAATGGTTTTTCAGTGGAAATGGGCTTGAGGGGTAGAGGCAGCAATTTTTTCTTGCCTTCAAAAATTTGGCATTTGTGGCAAGAAGTTACATATTTTTTCACATCAGCAAATAGGGTGGGCCAATAAAATCCATGCCTTAGGATTTTATTAGCAGTTGATTTCCAATATAAATATCCGCCACAATCCCCTGCATGAAATTCTTCAAGTACTTTTTCATTTTCTTATTTGATTAGACAATTCAATAAAACCCCTTCATGGTTTTTCCAAAAGAGAGCATGATCTAAAATGCAGAACTTGGAAGCTTTCATTTTCAAAAATATTTTCTTAGTTCTGGATAATCCTAGAGGAGCTTGTAGGTTTAATAATACAAAATATATGTCAGCATACCAGGGTGATTGTAAAAAGGCTTGATTGATCTATGGAGTCGCCATCTCCTGCTCATTATCCAGTTGATTTATGCCAAGGGCTTGAAAGTTAGTTTCAGTCATGAGTTTAGCTAGTCCTTGTCCTTTAATCAGTTTTGTTGGTTTAATTTCAATGTCATATTCCAGTATGGTAACTATCCATTTGCCTCTTTTGCCTTCAATGCCTTCTTGGGTCAGGATGTCTTTAACAACAGTGTTGGGCACATAAGCAATCACATGAGAGTACAATATGTAAACTCTAAAGTCCTTGATGGCCTTTACAAGTGCATATGCTTGTTTCTCCATGATTTGATATTTGAGTGGAGCATCTCTAAGGGCTTTGCTGAAGAAGGCTATGGGTTTTTCACATCCCTGGTCATCTTTTTGAAGCAAGACAGTAGAAATTGTATGTTCTGATGCAAATGAGAATATGATAAAGTCCTTGTCAAAATTAGGGCTTGTGAGGACTGGTGTTTGTGTCAAAGCTTTTTTGATTTCTTCAAAGGCTTGCTTAGCTTCTATTGTCCACTTAATCTTGGAATCATTTTTGAGCATGTTGTTTAGCAATCTTATTAGCTCAGCCAGATTTGGTATGAATCTTCTTAGAAAGTTGATCTTCCCCAAAAAGGCTTGTAGTTCTTTAATGTTTCTGGGGTGAGGGACTTGTTAGATAGCTTGTATTATGTTCGGATCAATTCTAATGCCTTCTTTAGAGATGATATTGCCCAATAATTTTCCTTCTTCTACGCCAAACAATAATTTCCTTGGATTTAACGATATACCATATTTTCTGCAAATTAAGAATACTTGCCTGAGATGATCTAGGTGTTCTTGATCTGATTTGGAGAAATTTGTAAGGTCATCTAGGTAAATAACTAAAAAGTCATGGATCTCTTTAGTAAAAGCAATATCCATGGCTCTTTGAAAAGTTTCTCCTACATTCTTGAGTCCAAAATGCGTTTTCACATATTTGAATGTTCCCCAAGGGGTTGTGAAAGCAGTTTTTTCTTGGTCATCAGGGTGCATTAGGATTTGATTGAAGCCTGAGAATCCATCTAATAGTGATATCCTTGAAGCACCCACTACCCTTTGCATAATGTGATCCATTTTTGGTAAAGGGTAATTGTCCTTTAAGGAGACTTTGTTCAAATTTCTCAAATCAACACACAGCCTTATCCCCCCTGTCTTCTTTCTAGTGGGCACTAAATTTGAAACCCATTCTTAGAATCTGATTGGAGCTATAATTCCAGCTTCATACATTCTCTTAACTTCTTTCTCAATCAAAGGGAGCAGCACAGGGTTGACCCTCCTAGGTTTCTGTTTGAAAGGTTTTTGGTTTTCTTTGAGAGGTATTATGTGTTGGATTACTGCGGTATCATAAGACTTTAGGTCCTCATAACTCCATGCAAAGACATCTTGAAATTCTTTGAATAGTTCAATACACTTGATATTTTGGTCAGGAGGCATAGCTTTGGACAATTTTATCATTTTGGGATTTTCTGCAGTTCCTAAATTACAGTCCTCAATTTCTACGTTTAATGGCTACATTTTAGGTTTCCTAAAGATGTCATTTGAGTCAAAAATGTCCTCTAAAGGAGTGAGGCCTGTAGGTAGAAAATTATCCTTCAACTCAATGACTTCACGTTCTGCTGCAATTGCATCCTCACCTTGTTTTTCTTGAAGTACCTGTAAATCTGTTTTAGTGAACTTGGTGGGATGTAGAATTTGCTTAGCTGTTTCAACAGAGATATGTGTTTCGATTTTGTCTATTTGATTGATTTCATCTATTGTGTTGGAATCCATTTTTGTGTTTGAGAACTCCTCTTTCAAAGTCAAGAAATTGTTGATTTGTGTGTCATTTTCAAACACTTTCCAGTTTTTGACATTATCTGGTACAATAGGTCTATGTCTTATTTCAGCAGTGAATTGGTGATTGGGCTTAAATGGCAATTTGCAAGTGCTTGCAAAGGTTGCTAGACTATGGGCATGCAAATTTTGATTCCTTTGAATCTTGGTTAATTGGGATTCAAGAAAGGTGTTGAGAATTTCCATTGTAGCAGCTCTATATGAGCTCAGCCTAAGATCATTTGTAATGAAGTTACCCTTTATTTGTTGAATGATGAGGTTAGAATCTCCCAAAATTGATATTCAAGTTGCACCTAGGCTTTTGATCACTTTGAGCCCTAAGAGGAGGGCTTGATATTCGGCCATGTTGTTAGTGCACCTGAAATTCAATCTAAATGCATGTCCCTCAGTGTGGTCATCCTTCATATTGTGTATCCAAACCCCTGCCCCTACTCCTAGCTTATTAACAGATCCATCAAACTCTAAATACCATGGGTTTTCTTGATTTGAACTGGTAGTATGAGATTTTTCAATTTGCTCAGCAAGCATGGTTGGATTTTTAGTTCCATGGGATTGCTCATGTGTGACTGTCAATTTGTTGTTTTCCAAGATTTCTTGAATCTGAATTGTGGATTCTTTGTCTAGGAATTCATCCTAACTTAAAGCCACAATTTTAACATCAGTATGGGTTTGAATCTCAGTGTTGTATAAGATAAAATATTCCATGTCTAAATGCATAGAATAAATGGGAAAGTTTTGGGGTTTTTCTTGACTACTTACCACATACTTCATCAAAGTTTCTCGGTATAGCGTCTTAGGCTGGCCGAAGACTGAGATAGTGGCATAAGACATGTCTAGTTGCAAAGGTCCTTGTAGCTTGGCACCCCAGGATCTAGATAACAACATTCCATACTTGGGTGGAATATCAGCTACCACCACATCCATGAGAATTGTCTTGGCTAGATATTGGACTAATCACACACACAGATCCTTGATTAAGCCTAGACACCGGACCTGACTGGAATCAAAGGAAATAGGTCTTTGTATGGCCTTGTGATATCTAGGTCCAACTTTTCCATGACAGATTTTGGCATTATATTATGGGAAGCTCCTGAATCAAACATTGCATTGTGAAGCACCTTGTCGTGGATGTTTAAACTCACATAGAAGGGAGGGACCCCTCCATCTACTAATTTACCATTTGCTTCAGGGCCAAATATAAGTTTTGGTTGGTCATCAAGGATGTTCACTGAATCTTTGTTTATTGAAATTTGTAATGATATGCTGATTTGTTCTCTAAAAAATTCATGCCTAACCAATTCAAATAATGGGATGGATACTTTTAACTTACTTATTTCAGCCTCCATATTGAAGGGTTTTTCTGTTTGTATTTTGACATTTTTGGTAGCAAGGTTATGTTTTTCCACCAGGTTTTCAACAACTGCCTCTTTTACTGGAATTTTATGATGAACTAGATTTACTTTCTCACCATCCTCCAAAGGATCTTTTAAAATTTCTCTAAGTGAAGAAACAGATGTAGGGTGTTGTTTTGATTTATCTTTGTCTGAAACATCTTCAACTGTTGGACTATTTGGATGGGAAGTTGATTTAGGGATGTTTGGTATATGAGAGTCCTTGAGTTTGGTTTTGGTAGGTTGCTTGATTTTCTTTTTCTTGGGATCATCAAGGATGTCTATTCTCCTACTTCTCAAGTTGTACTGCTTGTGGACTTCATATATAGTTGTTTCATACCCTTGCTTAAAATCAAAGGATTCCCCTGATTTCATTTGACACTAACTAAAAGTATGAGCCTCTTGGTCTTCTTGAGTTAGGAAAATTGGTTGGCCACTATTGAGACCCATTAGGTTAATGTGGGGGTCCTCTATTGGTTCACTAGATGTGGAAGCTTCTGCATAGTTTTCTTGGAAGCGGGGGCTTATGTTTTGGTCTGGACCAACTTTTCCTACATTGGGGTTTTGATTTTTTCTAAAGTTTGGATTTCTTGCATTGTTGTTTGGTTGGCTTTCCCAAGAATATTTCCTCTCAATAGTTTCCACTCTATCTCCCAACCTATCCATGTTTTTAATGATTGCATCAAGTTTTTGTTCAAAGGTAGAGGGTTCCTCTTTGAAAGTTGTTCTTCTTTCAAATCTAGCTTGATTTAGTTTGGAAATCAGATTGGCTTCAACACTCACAGCTATGCTCTGCATATCTTCAAGGCTAGGAGGAGCTCTCTCCCTGAGCTGGTAAGCCATGTCTGAGTCAAATCCATCAGGGAATTTGATCAATGCTAAGTCTAGTGGGGGTCTAAGATTTATTGGAATTGCAAGGTAGGTATTGTTGAATCTGGCACAATAATCCTGGACACTTTCCTGTGGGCCTCTCTTCAAGTTCTGATATTCTGTTAAGATGTGTAAAGGGTCCTTTTTCTTTTCCCACCTGTTTAGGAAAGTCTGATAAAGGGCATCTGGATTAGCTATTGTATTTGCAAGGAGTGACCTAAACCATGTCCTTACATCACCAGTTAAGCTCTGGACAAAAATTTTCATCCTGACATCATCATCATCAATCTCATAGTTTTGAAAATAGTCTGTCATCCTCTTGGTATGTTGTTGAGCAATGTAAGCGCCAATACCATCAAAGTAGGTAATTTTTCCCTAATAGTCCTGAGGCATAGCCCCTGGATTGACAAGCAACTACAGGGGAGCATATCGATTTGCCACATTAGCATGAAAAAGTGGGACAACTGGAAGCACAGGGATAGCAGCTGAAATAAGTGTTGTGGATGGAGGGGTGGAAAAGAGATTTTGGAGTGATAGAGGTGAGATGGAAGAAGCTACAACAATAGGAAGAAGGGCTTGAGATTTTGCTGTAGTAGGCTTAATTTGAATGGGTTTCTGCTGAGGTGTTTCAAGATTTGAATCAACATAACTCTCTTGACTTTCTGGTTTCCTAAGGCTCTTAGGAATCAAATTTGGGCTGTCAAAAATAGTTGGAGGATTTGGGTCTGGGTTTGACCTTGTGTACCGAGTTTTCTTCTTTGGAGCTAGCTTCTAAAGTATGTTTTGGTATTTTTTGGGAATACTTGGAGAATACAAGTTTTGACAATATCTTTGAAGGAAGCTCCTGAAATGTAAGAGGAATTGTTCTTTCCTTTAGGTAGGTTTGAAATAAGGGTGGCCAAACAAATCTTTAAGACAATTGTTTAGAATCTAAAGCTAAACTGGGGTTGGACTGAAGTAGCTTTTATTTATTCTTGTGATTGCATAGCAAAGACAATTTCAAAGGCTACCTGGCTGACTTCAGGCTCCATCTGTAGCTTTAGAGATTAGACAGTAGTAACATACATTCATTCAAGTCCCCAGTGGAGTTGCCAATGATGTTATCACTCAGGTTGTTCCCCAAAACTTGTGAGAAAAGGGAATATGGCCAAGGCAACCACTAACCAATCTTTTAGATGCAATTTCTAGCCAAACTACATCCAGAGAGGGCTCTCTCTTTATAATTTAACTTTGTTTTATGAAAGTTTTTATGCTAGTTATGATGTGCAGAGTTTTGTTTTAAGTTTGTTTGGATGGTGATTTTAAACAGAGCTAGGATGCAAGTCTGAAAGAGTTTATTCCATTGGGAAATGGAGTCTATGAAGATGGACTGCTGAGTGTGTTTCTATGATGATGGGCAATACTATAGAGCAAGATAATCAGTTTTGGAACAATATTGAAAGCTAGAAATTGATGGGATGTAAGCTAGGGGGTAAAGGGCAGTCAAGAATCCTTTATCATGGTGGCAGAGGGAAGGTGCATGAATATTTTCAAGGAGCAGTGAAGAATTCCTTGGCAATTTTCAAAGTGAAAGAATTAGTGGAAACAGAAGCATCTAAGAATTTTTGTTTATGCTAGTTCTGAAGAAAACATAAATAACATCAGGAATTGAACATAGAGTGTATTTAAATAAGTTCCGGGCTATTCTTTTTCCATGTTGTTAAGATTATGAAACATATATGAAATTAGCAAGCATATAAAACACAAAAACACAGTTTAGAATAACTTATTGAGTCAAAGCAAGACACAGGAATTCTGTAGCAGAGCCCAGAATGATCAAATCCACATTCAGAAGGTCCAGTAGCAATGGATTTCAACAACCTTTGTATTAAGAAATATCAGAGTTACAGCACAATCCAAGAGGAGAATCACCAACCCCAAATACATTATCAATGAGCAATGTTTCCGCAAAGTTCAAGCTCGTTAAAATTTAAGCCTAGCATTGAGCAATGTTACCACAGGGTTCAAGCTCATTAAAAAATAAACTCGCCACTGAGCATAATTTCTAAAGATTCAAGCTCATTAAAAAATGAATCCACCCTTGGTAAATAACCTTTGTGATTGCATTACTATCAGCCTTTTGAGCCTTGGTCATGTTCTTACCATCACCTCCACTCTTTTAGCCGATCATATGCCTCCACTTGATTGTTTACCCTCTTGAGGAACATCTACAATGAGTGATTATGTTAGCCACCCTTTTTATACTACCATGTTTGAGAAGTTCCAAAATTACCTGGAACTATTTGGTACCTTAAAACACCACTCGTTCCTCAAAAATGAGTCTCTTTTAAGCTCTTTTTAGACTTGTAAAATATAAAAAGATTGCCGAGCTACTGGCCTTTCCAGCTCGTTAAAGTAAAGGGAAGCACCATCCCTCCTCTACATTTTAATATTTTTGGACCTGAGGGACCATTCCAAAAAAAGATCAAGTGCTTGTCTTTTTTGGCTTGCTAAAACTATTGAAAAGTCATCCCTTTCGTATTATTTTATACTTTTTTGAACTTAAGGGATTATGCCACGAAAAAGGATTGATGGAGTTTCCTTTTTGTCATTTTTCAAACTCTCTAAACACGAAAAGGACTGAGTTATCTTTGTGTTAAACTCTTTAAAATAATAGCGACAAACTTGTCCATCCGAACAAGAGCGAGTTTCACTGTTGCTAGGCTCGCTAAAACATAGCGACAGGTTTGCCCGAAGGGAAAATTATAGAACAAGCATATGTTATCCTCCTCAAGCTTGAAAAAAATAAATAGGTACTGATCAACAATTACTGGGGAAAAAGGGAAGAAAACTTGAAGAACTTCATTGGTAGCAGGTCACTTTTGAACATGACACTTTCATTCCATCACCATGATTGAGTTGGGTTGGGTTATTTCGTTCACCAGTTACATCACCATAGTTCCTCCGCACGATCCATTTTTGGGGTTAATGCTACCAATCCATTTTCAGTGTCACCGACATGTTCAAGAGAAGTCGCTCAGAGAATTCACCAACCCAGCAAATGCCTCATCCACTGTAATAGCTTCACTCTCCATTTTTCATGACCATCATTCCTGAACCTTGTATCATCAGATCATTTTCACCTCCACAAAATCATTTTCTTTGTTTCGTGTCGTAGATGTGGGATTCATTAAGGCCCTCCTATGACGGGTCACTTCTTGTTAACATCAGCTCATTATCCAAGAAGTCGACTTAGGAACAACCCTTTCAGTACTTTGAAGCTTGCATGCCTCAATGGCAAGTTTCTCATTTTCGGTGATAGGTTTGCATCAATGGCCTTCGACCGAACGATTTTGCGTGGTGTTCAACATCAACTCATATATTCACACCATGTGAATTGTACAATAGTACCTTGAGGGTCGTTATCATTATCGGTGATTCCTCTCACTCCTGTTAACAACTTACATCATTGGCTAGTAATCAGGCGATGTCTTTCCATGTTCGACTCCATAACATCTTTTCACATGGATCGACTTGTACATCGGGTGAAGATTCAACAATTTTGAATACCTCAGATCTAGTTTCATCCATTCGGGCTATGATATATTCAGGAAAATAAAGACATCAAATGTACTACATAGTTGTAAAAATGATCATCCAAGCTAAGGGATGATGGCTCTACAAGAATCACCAGTCTGCAACAAGAGACGATTGTCTGTCCTATGTACATGAAAATGAATTTATAAAGCTAAGCATGGGAATGTCCACCTCAGCTAGATCATGAAAATAATATGAATATAATGCATTGTATTGTATCTTGTTACAGGTCACCTTCTAGTTCGAAAAACCTCATATCCTCATGATAAAGCATTTCACTAGACATCAGAAGATTTACGACCTCATGCTTTATGGGGCAACTATTATAGACATATTTTGGCACTGCAATCCCAATCACATATGTCAATAAACCAAGGGTTCTAAAACCCCTAAAAGTGTTGTTTCACACCCTAAAGGATCAAGGTCAACTGATTACATCATTCCTAGAAGTTCCACCTGAAAAACTACTCAAAACTGGCCAAACCTGGACCATACTGACTGCTCCTTGGTCAAAGTGAGATGCATCTCACCTATTACACACGGTGGGTGTGATGCATACTAAAGGAAATTATGCTCAGTGGTAACGCAGTGAACCATTGAAAGGCAAACTTATAAACAAGATCAACTCTAAAATAAATTCCAATGAACTTAACAACACTTTGGAACCTAATGCAACACATCTAGAGGTCTAGGCTAGAGACGTGTTCTGGCATCGTAAAATCTAGTAACTATCATTTCCATCGAAGGTTTGGTGATCCCTCCTCTTTGATGCGATAAGTGCTAGCACGGACTTGTGCTCTTTGTACCGTCAAGTATATATTGGGAGACCACAATAGGCTTATATCCTTTATCCATAGGAAGTCGTGTCTGTCACCCTATCAATCGCAAAGCACTAAACATAGCATTCAGGAAGATGACTACCGTACATAAGTCCTTGGTAATTTTTCTTTAATTTATCACCAAGGTGTATATTGCAATTTTGTGATTGGTTTGGTAATCCCTCTATCTAGATTTCTAGAGTAGTCACTTTAGTTCCTTTTCGACTCCTTAAAAGAAAAGGTCCATCTGAGCACTTGTCACTTCAGGCTCATTAACAATCAAAGGGGACTAGAGTCATCTTTAGCTTTTTCTCGACTCTTAAAAATTGAAAAAGCAAAGTTGTGTCAAAGCGTCATTAAAATTTATTTAATTCGGAAAAACATCCTTGTTCCTTCATTGATCTTAGGTTGAGATAATGGAGTCCACCAATCATGGAATCCATCTTGAGGGGAATCCTAGTCCATTTTATTCTTGGGGAAATATTGGTGCTCCATATATGGCCACATTGTCCCTTCCAAGAATCACAATTGGTCTGCCAGTATGGCTATTCTCAACCTTTGTCGTTCAAAATATCGTGATTCCTCAGCAATTGAATCAACAACCTGTTGATACTGAAATTGACCCTTTGCCTTCTTTTTCGTTTGTTTCTCCCTCCCGTTCTTCCTCTTCGCTTGGTGAAAATAGTGATACTAGTAACCAAGTAGCTGAGAAGAAGATGAAAGGGAAGGAGAAGAAGAAAAATAAGTTAGTTAAGCAAGGGGGAAACCACAAATCATCTGGTGAAAATCTGCACACTAAATCTCCTAGATTTCCTTGCATAATTTGTACAAGAGATCATTTTCATCAAGAATTTCCATGCATCCCTTGGATCTTGATAGAATGGTCCCCCCGTTCGCACCATCTGGTGTCATCAAACTCTGGTGATCATGTTGACAGCACACCATCAACTAGTAATAGTGAAGCTCATGGACAGAAAGGAAAGGTCAAAACTCCATGAAGACTATGTGAAGGGGACCATACCCTTCATCATTGTCCTTTTCTGGATGACGCCAAGAGATTCCTGCATAACCATCCTTCTTCATCACAGTGACTTCCATCTGGGTACAAGAAACTCTCCCCAAGTCCTTTACTAGTTGAAAATCCGACTGACATAACTCAGGCATTGGTCGAAACACATATCGTTGAGAGTGAATCTTCTGAGTCCATACCAGACCAAAGTAAACAGGTCAAGATGGTAGTTGACCTAGTTTTGCCTTTAGAAGGTCCGCCTTCAAATGATACCATTCCCAAAGAGATTGAGAACGATACTGTTCAAATTATTTTTGTTTCTTCAGAGTCCGATGAACTTGGGGGCAATCCGCCTGTTCCTTCACAATAGGAAGAGAATCCCCCAGTTCTCGCTACTCAAGGGGTTCATTCAACCATTTATTTGGTACCCCTGCCAAGTAGTATAGTTGCTTCCTTTGATTGGAATCGACTAGAGAGATCCCGCCTTCCTTCTAATGTACCATTTCAGATCATAGTACAAGTTTACAAAATGATCGTCTCTGGCACTATCATAGATGAAGGGGCATCACTGAGTATCCTTCCCTCAACTACTTGGAAAGCACTTGGTTCACCATCGCTTATGACTGTTACACAGAATTTGTCGAGTTTTAACAAAGGAACCACTCGACCGTTAGGGATCCTTCCTAAGTTGTTGATAACTTTGATAAGGAAAATCGTTCACTTGAACGTGATGGTAGTCCAAGGATCGTTAAATTACAATCTACTCCTCGGACGTGACTATGTTTACAACATGGAAGCTATTGTTTCAACACTCTTTAGAGTGATATGTTTCCCGCATGAAGGCGAAATAGTCATTGTTGACCAGCTTTCATTTTCCTATTCAAACACAACTTTGAGTCAAACATCATCCCTAAATGGTACTTTTGCGTCGAGAACGTCTCTTCAACCTTCATTCCATCCACCTAATTACCGCGTGTAGTCCAATGAATGTAACGAAGCTTAGGGGGCATGCACCCTTGTCCATTTAGAAGATGAACCCAGTTGAAAAGATATGAATTTCCCTATAAGTTAAGTGATTGGTCTGACACACCACTCACCTTTGTATATTTGGTAGGCAAAGCCAAGGAATTGTTTTGTCTAACCGCTAACTAAAACCATCCTGCTTAACCACAGTGATTTCCAAATGGTCACTGGAAACTCTCCTTTTCTAGAAGCATGGGGGCATGCAAACCTTTTTATGCAAGCTAAAAACGACCAATTTCGTTTTTTAGCTTTTTAGCGTTTTTTTAGCTTTTTAGCTTTTTAGTTTTTCAACTTCTTAGGTTAGGTGATTGGTCTGATCCACCATTCACCTTTGTTTGTACCGCAGACGAAGCAAAGGAAGTGTTTTTTCCAGCTACTGATGAAACCATCCTACCTAAACTCAGTAGTTCCTTAGCTTTCTAGTTTTTCTAGCTTTTTAGCTTTTTAGTTTTGGCGTTTCTAGCTTACATAAAAAGAATAATGAGAAATGTTATTGCATGGTTCAAGCTTGTTAAAAAATAAATCTACCACTGAGCATATGTTCCTCCAGAGTTCAAGATCGTTAAAAAATGAACCCACCTTCAGTAAATAACCTTTGTGATTGCCATAATATCAGCCTTTTGAGCCTTGGTTGTGTTCCTGCCATCACCTCCATTCTTTTGGCTGATCATACGCTTCCACTTGATTGTTTACCATTTTGAGGAACAACTGCAACGAGTGGTCCTGTTAGCCACCCTCTTCACATCACCATGTTTTGATAAGTTCCAAGCTTACCCGAAACCATTTTCTACCATAAATGCCACGCGTTCCTCAAAAAATGAGTCTCCTTTAAACTCTTTCCAGACTTGTTAAATATGAAAAGATTTTCGAGCAATTGACCTTTCCAGCTCATTAAAGATATTGGAAGTGCCATCCCTTCTATATATTTTAAATCTTTTTCGAACCTGAGGGATTATCTCATGAAAAAGTTCGAGTGCTTGTCTTTTTCGGCTCGTTAAAGTGATTGGAAAACTCATCCCTTTCGTATTATTTTATCCTTTTTCAGACTTTAAGGGATTATGCTACAAAAAATAACTACTGGAGATTCCTTTACATCCCTTTTCAAACTCTCTAAACATGAAAAGGACCGAGTTATCCTTGTTGTTAAACTCTTTAAAACAATAGCGACAAACTTGTCCACCCAGACAAGAATGAGTTTCATTGTCACTAGGCTCGCTAAAACATAGCGACAAGTTTTCCCGAAGGGAAAATTGTAGAACAATCATATGTTATCCTCCTCAAGCTTGAAAAAAAAAAAGGTATTGGTCAGCAATGACTGGGGAAAAAGGGAAGAAAACTTGAAGAATTTTATTGGTAGCAGGTTGCTCTTGAACATGACACTTTCACTCTATCACCATGATTGAGTCGGGTTGGGTTATTCTGTTCACCAGTCATATCACCATTGGTCCTCCATACCATCCATATTTTGGGGTTAACACTACCAATCCATCTCAGTGTCACTGATATGTTCAAGAGAATTCATTCAGAGAATTCACCATCCAGTTAATGCCTCATCCACTGCAATACCTCACCCTTAATTTTTCATGACCGCCATTCCTGAACCTTGTATCATCAAATCATTTTCACTTCTAGAAAATCATTTTCTTCTTTTCGTGTCATAGATGTGGGATACATTAAGGCCCTCCTATGACGGGTCACTTCTTGTCGACATCAGCTCATTATCCAAGAAGTTGACTTAAAAACAACCCTTTCAGTACTTTGAAGCTTGCATGCCTCAAAGGCAAGTTTCTCACTTCCGGCGATAGGTTTCCATCAATGGCCTTCGACCGAAATATTTTGCGTGGTGCTCGACATCGGATCATATATTCACACCACATGAATTATGTTAGAGTCTGTCTGCACAGCCCTTTGTCATAGATCAAAACTCTTTCTTGCATTTCATTTTAGGTGTCCCATTCTGCTCACTCACCTGCATTCCATTTAGGAGCACGCCATAACCTGACGAAAGGTCCTTATTATTCATTCCCCTCATGTTTTGTACCTGTTGGCTTAAGTCTTTTCTTTAATGTTTATTAGAGTCCATGATAGTCAATGTGTCATCTTTTAATAAGCAAAGAGTCATGTTAATCATAGGTCTAGGGTTTCACAAATTGAGTCGTCAAAATGTTCATGATGTCAGCATGCTAGAGGGAGGTTCCACACATGTTTTGCTTCGCATATTTCATTGTCACATTGATGGATTACGACTGTTCTTCAAAACTTTGTTTTGTAGAAAATTCAACATTTTGTTTTTTTTTTTGTTTTGTAACTTTTTCGAAGTTCTTCAGTTATTCAGTTTTCCAGGCGCAGTGCTGGTCTTCCTTGGTCAAAACATGCCATTATCCCTACAAAAAATAGCCAAAAGATTCATCATTTAGGCCAAAAATCAAGGTGGAAACAAAAAGACAAAGTTGTATTAATTGTGAAAAAAGTGCCAAACTTAAAACATTACAAAATGGGTTTTGAAGAAACAAAAATTTAATCCATGGCTTTCTAAGAAATTTCCATGAGAATCAATGTCATTTTGAATACCAAAGCAAAGAGGAAACAATTCAAAGTGAATTTGGAGAGCAAGTGCACACTTGGAGTAAAATTAGTTAAAGTCGGGCAGGCGCAGTGCATAGAGTAGGTGGCGTGGCACATTGGGCGTGATCCTCCAGTGTAATTCTGAATGGGCACGATGCACTCAGGCAATTGGCCCAAAAATTCCAGAATGGCCTCCAAACGCCCAAAACGTGCAAATTCCGCTTGATTTCAAGTAGGTTGGGCTTCTCCTTCGTTGTTCATCCATCCAAGTTATGGTGTATATTGTTTGATGTGGTGAATGCCAAAATAAAATCTTAAACCCTACCATGTCAAAATATTCATATGAAAAGTGTTGTTTAGGGTTTCAAAACTTGTTTGCCATCGAGTATATCATTTTTTCCATCACTTTCTTCTCCCCTTGACTCCATTGTTCCCTTGATGTCGTTATTCCCTATCCCCTAAAATTATTGAACTCCTATCCCCAATTCCCTTCAACCCATTGTCAAATGTAAAAACCCAAACCCTACCTTATATAAATTTCCCAAACCCTCCTACTTGTCCCTAAATAAAATTTCTCCCCATAGTCCCTAATCCCTTCATATTGTTCCCCTTCCTAACAGTGCCTTGTTTCATTTTTCCCCTTGGTGGCAGATTTCAACACATCACAAAAGCAATCCAACACAGTTTTATCACCAGCATTCATTTCTCCAAAGACAGAGTTTGTATATCAGCAGAGATGTCATATGATCACTCATCCGACTATGAGGTGGAAACCCAAAGTGATTCATCCACGGAGGAACATGCACCCCGGAGGCCTCATAAAGGTGGCAGACATGTTAGAGAAGAACCGACCACCCTCACAGAATTGCAGGCCTACCCTCTTGCCGTCTCTTTTTTTCAGTTTCATTCATGCTATGAGTTTTGTGAGAAGTTTGCAAACGTGCAGTCTCATCATGAGTTGGCTCGCTTGTTTGTTCTACACTTGCATGGTGCTCAAGTTACTTTGGCCGGTGTCACTTTCACACTTACACCGGAATCTATCTCCTTAGCTACCGGCATGCCTAATATTGGAGAGCCTTGGAATAAGATGCAGAAGATTGATTGACAGCATTACAAGCCTTATATTAAACCCAGTTTCTTGAGGCATCTTAAGAGCGTGTTTCCCTTCCGATATCTCAAACATGAATATGCCCCTCTCATGAAGTTAATTATGAAGTATTTCAGTTGTGAAGGCCGTTTCTCTTAGTTATATGCTTATCACATCAGGTTTCTCATGCATTTCACTCCGGTATAGATGATGAATATTCCATATTTCATATGCCGAAACATAGAGAGGATGACAACCCTTGTGCAACATAAGACCACTCAACAACAATTCAACAACATTTTTCATTTCGCCCTTATCAAACTTTTGGTTGTTCATCAACTGGATTTATAGGGTATCACTTGGGATGATTTCATCTCTCGTGACTTCTTTAGAGCTTCACAAGGACATTCAAAGACTAGATTCGAGACAGGTGGAACTTTTCAAAGACTAGATTCATTCACTAAAAAGTGAAAATTAAATGAATGAATCGGTTTCCTAACATATAGAGGCAAGTTGTTTTGACTGCCTAGATTTTAGTTCCTTGTTTAGAATTGGTTGAAACAGCTCCTAGAATGATGAGCTCGACCCCTAGAGGCATGGGAATGGGTTGAGTTAGTCTATATCATGTAATATTTCAGTCATTTTCAGGGTTGGACACTTGAGATTGCTTTGGCATACTATTGTACATATTTTCTCTGCATTTTTGGCTAAGGAAAGACCAGGGTTTTGCAGCACTGTTTGGGATCCATGTGGCTTTATGCTTTGATGGTGTGCTTCTCTCAGTAATTGTAACTTGTTATGTGTATCATTTTCCTTACTCTCATCTTCTGCAATTGAACAAATGAAGTGATTAAGGTAGAATCCATTGATTGTTATGCGCTGCCTTTAAATTTGTTTGATTTTCCATGTTTTCATCTGTTTAAGGAGAATCCTTGAAACTATCCTGCTATCCTTAGCTCCTCACCAGTCTGATCTATCCATTGATTCCCTTGAAAAGCATCAAGACGATCGCCTTCCTTGTCCCAATCAGACCTCTGCAAAAACTATGCTTCATACCCAAGCCCAAATTTGCCTTTCCCTATTCCAGCACAAAACCCCCAAAAACTTAAATCAAACCCTTGCACTGCATACCTAGCCTAAAATTAGCTTTTGTTTCAATCATCTCGAGCCTCATCGATTGTCTTTTGCCAAGATTGACTTGGAGAGAGCCCTCTCATGTCCTTGTAGGCCTAGCTATGAGGCTGAGCGTGGTATGATGTTATCTTGAATCCCGCCTTCCTTTACCCTAAGGCAGATTTGAGCAATAACATAGTGGCGACTCCAATGGGGAGAAAAATTCTTTGTGTGTTGGTCTTCTGCATTTTATAGACTACAGACGGAATCTGAAGATTAGCCAGGTAGCCTTCGAAACACTTTTGCTTTGCATTAGCACAAGTAGATAAAAGCTACTTCAGTCAATCTCTGGTCTAGTCATATGAACGAAAGGCTTAACCTACAAATACCCAAGTATGTTTCATGATTCTAAGCTTTTGGATGATAAGCTTAGGATTTGATAGGCTGAGAAAGTTGTTTATGTCCCTTTGATCTTTTGAAAATAGCAAACTGGCTTCAAGAAGATATACCAGATCCAATCTCGATCCAGATGCCCCTCCAGTATACGAAAATCCCAATTTGATTCCAATACTCCTTCGTCAAGAGAGATCCGTAAATCTCGTGTTCAAATCCCATTCATGCCCTACAATTTTCAAGTATCTTGAAGAGCTTGATTTCGACGCAATTTGAGTTATCATTGTTCAAAACCAGATCCAAAAACACTCTTGAATTTATTGTTCCGAATCCAGACTTTCTTGCTGCTCTTGAAATTGAAAAATCCAATAAGTCCATTGAGAATTTTATTTTAAGACAACTCCAAACTGACATTGAAGCTGAAAATATTGTTGATTTCTTAGAATCTGTGTTTGCAACTCTTGGAGTTGCCGTTACTCCATCTAGCTCAAGCATTCCCACTGAACCACCTTTCATTCCCTCAATCCCTATGCAGCCTATTGTTACATATCAAAGGTCTGAAGTAAATTCACCTCTTGCTTCTCCTTCTTCATCCAAAATTGCTTCTCCTCCACATACTCCTCCTCATACACATCATACATCTGTTGCACCCACTCCTCCGACATCTCCAATACCAAATCCACCAAGAGCCATGGCTGCTCGATTTGCTCCTCTTGCATTAGCTCAAGTGCTGAATGACATGCCCGCAGATTATCAGAGAAATATTCTAGTATTTGATGGCACTCCTCAAAGTGGTCCAACTCAACAGCATGTAGACAAAATGTCGGATTTCTTTGAGCGTTATGAAATTGATGAAGAAAATGTAATGATGAGACTTTTTATGCAAACTTTCGGCGGAGAGGTAAGAAAATGGTTCAGAGCTTTGGCAGCTAGGAGTATTCCCACCTTGGCTGAGCTTCAAAGACAATTTTTGGATCGTTGGGAAGTCAAAAAAGATCCTCTTCAAATTACTTCTGAATACACCAAGATCAAGCGGAATGTCGGTGAGTCCATGCAAGACTACTGTATCAGATTTAATGCGGTTTATAATGCGATCCCCAATGATTTAAGGCCATCTATAAAGTCAGCCTTACTCAAGTTTCTAGATGGTTTTGATCCGGATATGGCATATTAGCTAAGAGAGCAAGATCTAGCTACCTTAGAGGAAATGCAGAAAATTTCCGTTAGTGTTGAGGCAAATTTGGATGACAAAAGGGCTAGATTGAAAGCTGAGAAGAAGGTCTCAATAAAACAAGAAGCTTCTACATCAAATCAAGTACTCCGCAAGGTAGAAAGGATGATTGAAAGATGGACAATTGACAAACCTGAACCGCAGATTCAAAATCCTAATTTCCATGGCCAGCAGCAGCCACAATATCGGATCAAACAACGTGAGCAGCGAGCACAAGAACTGGCACCACCACAGCAGCAAGTAAAGACACCTCTTCAGTAGAATTTTGTTGGTCCTGAGTATGATGATGAAGATAATGTAATAGGCGAAGAAAATCACTTCTTTACTCTTGATGATATGCCCACCTTTGTCACTGAAGATGACGAATATGCAGGAATTTCAGCGGTGCAGGATGATGGAGCTTTTATCTTGGTTAGTGACACAGCTCTTGAAGAAGAGTCGGATGAGTACTAGAGAGGTTATATGCATGCTTTGTCTGCCCAGTAACGTCAGTATTCACTTAGGAATAGAAATGTACCTATCAATCCAGTCGAGAAGAGAAAGGAGATTCCAGCATCTAAAAATGAGCCAGCGGTTGCAGTAAAGAAAGGAAAAGAAATTGCTAATCCTATTGCTAGCAAGTCTCTACCAGCACATGAAAAAGTAAACCAGCCAGCTGCACCAAAGGATAAAGCTGAAGGAAAAGATGTTCCAGTCAAAGAACCAGAAAAGATCTCAACTTTTAGTTTAGAGAATGAAATTTCTAAAATGAAGGTATCCATGCCCTTGACCGAATTAATGAGGAACAACAGTTATAGAGGACAAGTCTCCAAAATTTTGAATTTTGACCCAATGTCTGATATGGTGAGTGTGGAGGATGATCAACCTGAATTGGTTTTTGGACCAGCCTTGAATGGTGAGTCTCTGGACAGCGAAGTACCACCTTTTTACATCAGTTTGAGATTGCATGATTTTGTGTTACATAATGCCATGTTCGATTCCAGTGCTTCTCATAATCTAATGTCGAAAGCTATTATGGAGAAGTTGGGTTTCGACATCACTAGGAAATACCATGATCTCTTTTCATTTGATTCGAGTACTGTGAGATGTATCGGATTCATTAAGGGCTTAGTGGTAAGTCTGGATCAAATTCCCGCAAAGAATGTTTTGATGGATGTTGTTGTAGCAGACATTCCTCCTCGATTTGGTATCCTTCTTTCCAGGTCTTGGGGAGTGAAATTGAAAGGGACAATACAACTATATTTCTCCTATGCTAAGATTCCCGTGTTTGGCCAAATGAGAAAATTGTACCGGGAACAGAAAATGAAATATATGATTACCAACAAGGAGAAACCAGTTAATCATCTAGTTAATTATGTACATACCGACCTAGAGTCTTTTGTTTTATATTTAGATAGTTTCAATGATATAGACAGTCAGTTAGTTGTAGCAGATGATATTCCAGATATAGTAGAGAATTTCAGAGAAGTTTTGAGGAAAGAAATATATGAGCAGTGAAACAACATTGGGCAATCAGCTGAAGTTGATGGACAGCAAACAGGAAAACCAAAGTTAGCAGATTTTTGGCACTTAGAAGAAGATGAAGATGGATTGTGGACCATGGATTTCGATGGCACAGTGGGAAATGATGGTGATAGAATTGGTATTTGGGTATGCAGTCCTTTTTCTCCCTCGAACACCTCGAACAAAGTGCCAAGTAATGTGCGGGTATGTTCTTACAATCTTGCTTTTGATTGTTCAAACAATGAGGCTGAGTACGAAGCTCTGATTGCTGGCCTAAAAATTCTAAGGAAACTCAATGCAAAGAGGATTGCTATATATGGCAACTCCGAATTGGTGATTAAGCAAGTTAAAGGAGAATATCAAGCAAAGCACCCTCAGATGCGTGCTTACCGAAATGTTGTCCTAGATATCCTGAAATTGTTTTTAGATTACACCATTACATGTGTGCCTCATGCTCAAAATGGTATTGCAGATGCACTTGCTAAGGCAGCAAGAAATTTGAAGATTCTAATGAACTCAAGCAACAAGTTTGAAATCCATGTGAAGCGTTGTCCGACCGTCCCGAACAATCAGCAATATTGGCAAGTTTTCCAAGATGATGAGGAGATTAATGATTTTCTGCAAAACAAAGGTAAGTTCAAAGACACCTCAATTGATTTAGAATATGATGATGGTGAAGATGATGTACAAGTTAATCAAATGGAAGTATTACAGCTCAAGGATAATATTATTCCTAAAGTTTTGATCCCTTTAGAAGAACTCTTTGATCATGATGACGTAGCCCGCAAGCCAACATTGCAGCCAACAAGGAAAGGAGTCGAAGAGGTGAATCTTGGGACAGCTGAAAATCCAAAAATGGTGAAACTATCCAAAGCATTGCCACAAAAGATAAAGGCCAAATATATCAATTTGTTGTCATCATTTACAAATGTGTTCGCTTGGGACTATTCTGACTTGAACACATATGATACCAATATAATTCAACATACTATTCCTATTAAGCCTAATCAAAAACCTTTTAGACAAAAGTTAAGAAGGCTTAATCCAAAACTGCTGCCATCAATTGAGAAGGAGATCAACAGGTTGTACAAATCAGGAATCATTGTTCCCATCAGATTTTCAGATTGGATCTCTAACTTGGTGCCCGTACGCAAAAAGACAGGTGAGATTCGTTTGTGCATTGATTTTAGGAATCTCAACAAAGTTTCATTAAAGGACAATTATCCATTGCCCAAAATGGATCATATACTTCAGAAAGTAGTTGGAGCATCTAGGATGTCGCTACTCGATGGTTATTCTGGATATAACCAAATTTTGGTCCATGAAGATCACCGAGACAAGACAGTGTTCACCACTCCGTGGGGAACTTTTCATTACACTAAAATTCCTTTTGGTTTGAAGAACGCGGGTGCCACATTTCAGCAGGCAATGGACTTGGCTTTTGCAAACGAGAAGGATGTATTTTTGGTTGTGTACCTTGATGATCTAACTTTGTTTTCCAAATCAGATGAAGAACACATGTATCATTTGAAAATTGTCTTTCAAAAGTACAGAAAATATGGTGTATTGCTGAATCCGAAGAAGAGCTTGTTTGCCATGGATGAGGGCAAACTTCTTGGGCATATTATCTCAAAATATGGCATTCGTATTGACCCAGCACGTGTGGAATCAATTCAGCACATTGAATTTCCCCGGAATAAGAAGGAGATTAAATGTTTTAATGGTAAGATGAATTTTCTACGCTGCTTTATTCCTAATCTTGTTGAACACCTAAGAGAGATTACAAACATGCTTAAGAAGGACAACCAAGTGATGTGGATAGAAGAGGCTGTAAAATATTTCAATTTAGTAAAATTGGCTCTTTCTTCAGCCCTGATTCTCATCAGCCTGGATTACACTCAAGATTTCATATTGTTTTCATTTGCTTTGGAACACATTATGGCAGCTATATTAATGCAGAAAAAAGATGAGCATGAAAGGCCAATTTCTTTCTTCAGCCGAACTATAAGGGATGCGGCCTTAAAGTACAACATCATTGAAAAGCAAGCCTTTGCACTTGCGAAAGCACTAAAGGATTTTCGGGTATATGTTCTGCATTCTCATATTTTGGCTTATGTTCCTAATGCTGTTGTAAAAGACGTTTTAGTGCAGATGGATCTGGAAGGCTGACGGGGCAAGTGGATTGCAGCTTTGTTGGAGTACAATGTGGAGATAAAGCCCAGAAAGTTGGTTAAAGGACATGGATTGGCCAAGTTGATGGCTGAATCAAACTTGCATGCCTTAGACATAAATCTTATTGCTGCCATGTCCGATGAGAATGAGGAAGGTTCGCCAATTCAGGTATCTGATATGTTTGTTCTTTCCCCGTGGTATTCAGATATCATATATGTGCTGCAGAATTTGTCATCACCACCCGGCATGTCTCGAAATAAAGGTAGAACACTCAAGCTAAAGGCTGCTAAGTTTTGCATTTTGCATTCTGCACTTTATTGGAAAGATCCCAGTGGCATTCTATTGAATTGTTTGGTGGAAGAAGAAGCGCAACAAGTCATGGAGGATTTCCATAAAGGAGATTGTGGCTGTTACCTTTTTTGGAGAACTACGGCAAGCAAAATTCTCCGTGTAGGATACTATTGTCCGACGTTGTTTGCTGATGTATACAAGACTGTCAAGAGTTGTCATAAATACCCGATTTTTGAAGGAAGGCAGAAATTACAGCCTTTGTCGCTTAAGCCTATTGAGGTGAGTGCCCCTTTTCAGTAGTGGGGGTTGGATTTCATTGGTGAAATTCATCCTGCCTCTTCAGGTCAGCATAGGTGGATCCTCATGGCAACAGATTATTTCACAAAATGGATCGAAGCAATTCCCACTAGACAAGCTACGGATGCAATAATAATTTCTTTCCTTGAGAATAATATTTTGTCTCACTTTGGTTACCCGAATAAGTTAATCATGGATAACGCAGCAGCCTTCAAATCTAAGAGGATGATTGAGTTTTGTAACAAGTACAAGATCATTTTGGTTCACTCAACTGCCTACCATCCGCAAGGCAACGGATTGGCGGAATCTTATCACAAATCCTTAGTCAACATCATTAAGAAGCTGCTGGAAATCAACAAGAAGAGTTGGCATAATAAAATTTGTTAATGCACATTGGGCAGATCGAGTCAGTCAGAAGAAGTCCATTAGTATGTCCCCCTTTGAGCTGGTTTATGGAGTTGATACCGTGTTTCCTACTTCTCTCGCAGCTCCAGTAGTAAAAATCCTTCAAGAGGATGGTAGTGAAGATGACCCCATGCAAAGAAGACTAAATCAAATGATCCACTTGCAGCAGATGAGAGAAGAAGTTTTTCTAAACATGTTCAAGTTGCAGGAGAGAATTAAGAAGATTTATGATAGAAAAGCGAAGAGGACAAATTTTATTTGGATGACGTGGTGCTGAAGTGGGATGCAAGGAATGAGGAAAAGGGCAAGCACGGGAAAGGTCCTTTTATGATTGCTACATATCGTGGTCAGAATGCCTTTCTTTTGAAGGAGATGAACGGGGAAGAATGTCCTAGAGGGCCTGTCAATGGTCAGCTACTCAAGCGGTACCGGTTTTGAGAAGTTTTCTGATGTTCATATTATCACTGTTTATACTATTTTAATTTCAGTTTCATTGCAAGTGTGTGCTCTAATCTTTTCTTCATTCTAGGGCCCAAAGTGAAGGCTATAATTCTGAAGAAAGGTTTTAGTTTTAATTTCAGTTTGTCGAGGCAAGTGTTGGTCATTTTGGTTGCATCATTGATTCAAGTTGAGTCAAGTTTTTAGTCAATAAATAAGTCACGAGTCTTGTGTTAATTTGTCAAAATAATGGACTCCATAGCCCAATGGACGAAGGCACTGTCTAGCTCTTCTAGCGATCTGTCGTTCTTGGCACCTCCTAGGAGCTACCATCCCCATTGGAGCCAATGTTAGAGTCGGTCTGTTCAGCCCTTCGTCAGAGATCAAAACTCTTTCTTGCATTTCATTTTAGGTGTCCCATTCTACTCGTTCACCTGCATTCCATTTAGGAGGATGCCATAACCTGACGAAAGGTCCTTATTATTCATTCCCCTCATGTTTTGTACCTGCTGGCTTAGGTCTTTTCTTCAATGTTTATTAGAGTCCATGACGGTCAATGTGTCATATTTTAATAATCAAAGATTCATGTTAATCATAGGTCTAGGGTTTCACAAATTGAGTCGTCAAAATGTTCATGATGTCAACAGGCCAGAGGGAGGTTCCACACATGTTTTGCTTCGCATATTTCATTGTCACATTGATGGATTACGAATGTTCTTCAAAACTCTATTTTGAAGAAAAGTCAACATTTTGTTTTTTTTGTTTTGTAACTTTTTCAAAGTTCTTCAGTTATTCAGTTTTCCAGGTGCAGCCCTGGTCTTCCTTGGTCAAAACATGCCATTATCCCTGCAAAAAATAGCCAAAAGATTCATCATTCAGGCCAAAAATCAAGGTGGAAACAAAAAGACAGAGTTGTATTAATTATGAAAAAGTGCCAAACTAAAACATTACAAAATGGGTTTTGAAGAAACAAAAATTTAATCCATGGCTTTATAAGACATTTCCATGAGAATCAATGTCATTTTGAATACCAAAGCAAAGAGGAAACAATTCAAAGTGAATTTGGAGAGCAAGTGCACGCTTGGAGTAAAATTGGTTGAAGTCGGGGAGGCGCGGCGCATAGAGCAGGTGGCGCGGCGAACTGAGTCGGTGTGATGCATTGGGTGCGATCCTCCAGTGTAATTCTGAACAGGCGCGGTGCTCCAGGAAGGTGCGACGCGTTGGGAGAGTGGCGCGGCGCACTCAGCCAATTGGCCCAAAAATCCCAGAATGACCTCCAAACGCCAAAAACGTGCAAATTCCTCTTGATTTCAAGTAGGTTGGGCTTCTCCTTCGTTTTTCATCCATCCAAGTTATGGTGTATATTGTTTGATATGGTGAATGCCAAAATAAAATCTTAAACCCTACCATGTCAAAATCTTCATATGAAAAGTGTTGTTTAGGGTTTCAAAACTTGTTTGCCATTGAGTATCTCCTTTTTTCCATCACTTTCTTCTCCCCTTGACTCCATTTTTCCCTTGATGTCATTATTCCCTATCCCCTAAAATTATTGAGCTCCTATCCCCAATTCTCTTCCACCCATTGTCAAATGTAAAAACCCAAACCCTACCTTATATAAATTTCCCAAACCCTCCTACATGTCCCTAAATAAAATTTCTCCCCATAGTCCCTAATCCCTTCATATTATTCCCCTTCCTAATAGTCCCTTATTGCATTTTCCCCTTGGTGGCAGATTTCAACACATCACAAAAGCAGTCCAACACAGTTTTGTCACCAACATTCATTTCTCTAGAGACAGAGTTTGTATATCAGCAGTGATGTCATCTGATCATTCATCCGACTATGAGGTGGAAACCCGAAGTGATTCACCCACAGAGGAACATGCACCCCGGAGATCTCATAAAGGTGGCAAACATGTTAGAGAAGAACTGACCACCCTCACAGAATTGCAGGCCTGCCCTCTTGCTGTCTCTTGTTTTCAGTTTCAGTCATGCTATGAGTTTTGTGAGAAGGTTGCAAATGTGTAGTTTCATCATGAGTTGTCTCTCTTGTTTGTTCTACATTTGCATGGTGCTCAAGTTACTTTGGTCAGTGTCACTTTCACACTTACACCGGAATCTATCTTCTTAGCTACCGGCATGCCTAATATTGGAGAGCCTTGGAATAAGAGGCAAAATATTGATCAACAGCATTATGAGCCTTATAGCAAACCCGGTTTCTTGAGGTAGCTTAAGAGGGAATTTCCCTTCCGATATCTCAAAGATGAATATGCCCCTCTCATGAAGTTAATTATGAAGTATTTCAGTTGTGAAGGTCGTTTCTCTCGATTATATGCTTATCACATCAGGTTGCTCATGCATTTCACTCAGGTACAGATGATGAATATTCCATATTTAATATGCCAAAACATAGAGAGGATGACAACCCTTGTGCAGCATAAGACCCCTCAGCAACAATTCAACAGCATTTGTCATTTCGCCCTTATCAAACTTTTGGTTGTTCATCAGCTGGATTTACAGGGTATCACTTGGGATGATTTCATCTCTCGTGACTTTTTCAGAGCTTCACAAGGACATTCAGAGACTATATTCGAGATAGGTGGACCTTCTCATCAGCATGAAGGCCATGACGCACACACTGCTACTGTGTCGATTTTCATTACCTACCAGAAGGGCACTAGGCAGTTGTTTGCGGTAGCCAAGCGAGTGTTATCTCCACTTGGTGTGGAAGGGGCCTCACTTCTGACATCAACACTGTAGGTACATGATAGAGGCAAAGGGCCAATGCAGGATGAGGGGTCTTCAGGTGAGCCTGAGACCGATTTCATTCTCATCGAGGATGATGATGTAGCTGTGGGCCAAAATGTCAAAGAAATCATGCAAGAATAGCAGGCACAGATTAAGGATTTGTCTCGCAACTTAGAGAGGGCCAAGTAGATTATCAGATACCTTGAGCAACGGAACAAGCAACTTGAGGATCAGCAAGCCGAGATAGAGTTGCAACTCATTAAGGAAAACCGGCAACACATCATGGCGACACAAGGTATACCTATGGAGCAAAGAGACGAGGACCGGGAGTATGTTTTAGAGAAATTGAACATCCACTTAGAGATACTGCTGGAAAAGGCTGATAGAGACAAAGCATTGCTGAGACACATGTATTTTCACTACATGTCCCGAAACATGAGCTCCAAAGCGAGAATCAGGAGCCTAAAGGCGAAATTGAGGAAGGCGACAAAAAGATAAAAGAGGCAAAAAGAGAAAGATTGGCTCCGAATTTTGGCCGAGGCCTCTTTGGCCACGCATGACATGTGATGGAGAAGTTGCAACCCAAATTTCAAGAAATTTGGAGTACATTTTTGCATTTTGAAATTTTGTGGGCAAAAAACAGAGTTTTACTAATGCGTCGCGCCATGTAACGCGCGCTTTTGCTAGGGAGCTCCAAATGACAAAAACTTTATATTTTTGGATTTTCCATGAAAAATCATGACTACTGGTGCATAGCCAAGAAATTTGGGCAAGTTTTGAGGCCTCATGAGGTCAAAAACACTAAAAAAAATGACCTCTTTGCCCCTATTTTGACACACAAGAAGCAGTCTTGGGAGATTGCAGTTTTGGAGGGGCAAATGACATCCAAATTGAAAAATGTGACTTGGGTTGGAAAGTCGACAGGTAGGGACTTCCAATGAGCTATCTTGGGCTCAATTTGGACTTCAGGAAGTGACTCAAACTCAGGCTCAAAATGGTGCGACGCATAGAGGATTTGGCACGGTGCATAGAGGATTTTAGCTCAATTTTTCACCTTCTAGCTCAGAAATTCGGCCAGTTTGACTAGTTTTGCTTCCAGATGTAATTTTTGACCCATCTTGATGTAAATTTATGATTATGATGTAATTTTGGCACATATTTACTTGTTCTAGATGATTCATTCACTAAAAAGTGAAAATTAAATGAATGAATTAGTTTCCTAACATATAGAGGCAAGTTGTTTTGACTGCCTAGATTTTAGCTCCTTGTTTAGAATTGATTGTAACAGCTCCTAGAATGATGAGCTCGACCCCTAGAGGCATGGGAATGGGTTGAGCTAGTCTATATCATGTAATCTTTCTGTCATTTTCAGGGTTGGACACTTGGGATTGCTTTGGCATACTATTGTACATATTTTCTCTGCATTTTTGGCTAAGGAAAGACCAGGGTTTTGCAGCACTGTTTGGGATCCATGTGGCTTTATGTTTTGATGGTATGCTTCTCTCAGTAATTGTAACTTGTTTTGTGTATCATTTTCCTTACTCTCATCTTCTGCAATTGAACAAATGAAGTGATTAAGGTAGAATCTGTTGATTGTTATGCTCTACCTGTTTTCATCTATTTAAGGATAATCCTTGAAACTATCTTCCTCTCCTTTGCTCCTCACCAGTCTAATCTATCCATTAATTCCCTTGAAAAGCATCAATATGATTGCCTTCCTTGCCCCAATTAGACCTCTGCAAAACCTGTGCTTCATACCCAAGCCCAAATTTGCCTTTCCCTATTCCAGCACAAAACCCCCAAAAACTCAAATCAAACCCTTACACTGCATACCTAGCCTAAAATTAGCTTTTGTTTTAGTCATCTCGAGCCTCATCGATTGTCTTTTGCCAAGATTGACTCTAAGAGATCCATCTCCTGTCCTTGTAGGGCTAGCTACGAGGCTGAGGATGGTATGATGTTATCTTGAATCCCGCCTTCCTTTAGCCTAAGGCCGATTTGAGCACTAACAAATTGCACTACAATACCTTGAGGGTCATTATCATTATCGGTGATTCCTCTCGCGCCTATTAAAAACTTGCATTATTAGCTGGTAATCATGCAATGTCTTTCCATGTTCAACTTCAGAACATCTTTTCACATGGATCGACTTGTACATCAGTCGAAGATTGAATGAGTTTGAAGACCCCAGATCTAGTTTCATCCATTCGGGCTGCGATATATTCATGAATATAAAGACATCAGATGTACACAGAAGCTACACAAATGATCACCCAAGCTAGGGATGATGACTCTACACATAAAGAATCACCAATCTGCAACTGCAGAAGATTATCTATCTTATGTACATGAAAATGAATTTATAAACCTAAGCATGGGAATGCCCACCTCAGCTAGCTCATGAAAATATTATGATGATGATGTATTGCATTGTATCTTATACAGGTCACCTTCCAGTTCAAATACCTCGGATCCTCATGATAAATCATTTCACCCAACATGAAACGATTTACGACTTCATGCTTTAGGGGGCAACTATTATAGACATATTTGGGCAATGGAATCCCAATATTATACAGGTCACCTTCCAGTTCAAATACCTTGGACCCTCATGATAAAGCATTTCACTCGACATAAAAAGATTTACGACTTCATGCTTTAGGGGGCAACTGTTATAGACATATTTGGACACTGCAACCCCAATCTTATATGTCGACAAATGAAGCGCTCTTTAACCCCTAAAAGTGTTGTTTCATACCCTAAAGGTCCCTAAAAGTTCTACCTGAAAAACCACTCAAAACTGGCCAAAGCTAGACCATACTGACTGCTCCACTATTAGGGTGTGATGCATACTAACTTCCACACTAGCCAGGTGCGATGCATACCAAAGAGGCCTTCTGTGGGGTGCGATGAGAGAGAATGGACAAATGTTTGAGACAGTTTGCTAAGTGGATGCTCATGGAATCTTCTAGAAACTTCTCCCATGACACTTGCCTCTCTGAATTCACCCAGGGATGAGTAAGAGATCCAAGAAATCCCCAAGTGGAACCAAGAACAACAAGTGGAATGACACTAATCAAAAACCCAAAGATGAGTCACACCCTTGCAGACATCTATAAATGGATCCCTCATCTGAGAGATCTAGAGGCTGGAATTTTGTAATTTGTAAGGAAGTGCTGATAGTTTGTCTTTGAGAAGGAGCATTATATTGTTGGGTGATCTTGCTTTTCATGAGGTGAAGAGAACTTTGATGTTGGGAGGATGATGCTGGATCAGATAACTGGGTTGTAATTCTCTCTTCTATTTTAATAAAGTTCTTTGAGTTTTCCTCCATACAATCGGGTATTTGTGAATGTTTTTATTCGTGAATGCCATTGTATGTTCATTGTATTTCTGATTCTGCAATGCTTATGATGTAATAAATCAAGATGCTTTGATAGTTCTTTGTTACTATGTTTCTATAGGTACTCTTCAAGTAGGATAAGTACGTAGAGGAGTTGCAAGCTTTGTCAAGGGGGAGAGAGATCAAGCAAAGAGTTAAGCGGAAGATCTAGGTTGGTTCCTTTGCCTCTCTCTTATCTATTATACATAGAGGAAATCTCAAATTGCTTTGATTTTTTGTTTATAGGATAGCTGCCAATCCTAGAGGGCTAACAGATTGAAAAGGCACTAGTTTTCCCAGAAACAAGTATGTGTCATCTTTGGGCATAGGGGTTTTTGTTTGTCATGTAAAGGGAATGTTGTTTTGCTTCAAGGGAAAGCATGTGTGCATGACTGGTTGTCATCACATAGACATTTTTCACACTCACTTCATGCACTCTTGTCACAAAGGTTGTTACATTAAGAAAAGTATGTCTTATGCATTCTGGATGGTCTGCGTTGTGTTACTAAGTGTCTATGTGCGATCACAGTTGAGTCCTATCATTGTTTACATCTCTATCATTAATATCACACTTAGACATTTCCCAATCAGCCTAGCCTCATTCAACTTCCCAGAACTTTTCACTTTGCTTCTACAACCATCAAGATTCCTCCCTTCCCCGCTAAAACCCCGCAGCCCGCAGAGGCCCTAGCCACCACTGCTCTCCACAAATGAATAGAGCAGTCAGGAAACCAGCTCTACTCTCCATAAATGTGTAGAGCAGCCAAATTTTCCTCCATTCAGAAACTACACAGAGGTGTCCTCCGAGGACCCCCATCTTGCAGCAATTTCTTGTGCCTCAAAACTATGCAGTGTTATCCAAGTTGTCATGTCGGTCTTGCATGCAGAAAATACATAGATGGGCCTCCCATGGCCTCATCCCGACAATGGTCACTTCCCACTAAAACTGCCGGGGATCCATCACCTAGTGACAACAAGAAAAGGTGACATGCTAAGATCACTCCCAATGAGTTGAGAAGAAGGACCAAGAGACCAAGTAATGGAAAAGATCAGGACCACATGCAAGCTCTATCGGATGCATGATCATCTCAAGGGTAAGTATGGTAAGTAAAGAACACCTTTCGAAGTACACCTCTTAGTTGATTTTGTAGGAGTTCTTTTCATTTTCATATCATCATGTCTTCAATAACATGAATGCTCACAAACACAAAAAGTCATTTCATGTGTTTCCTCTACATGTCTTGCTTTATTTTTGCTTGTTTGACCAACTGTCGTCTTCAGTATGTTCATTATCATGTCATGCTTGTGACCTTGTTCTGCTAATGTTGAAGGTTTGTGTTTGATTTTTGTTCACTATGTAAACATGTATCACACTCACACATGATGTTGTAAGCACTATCATGTAAGTGTCATCATGGTCATTCGAAAGTCTATCCGAAGTGTCGCACTTGTTGCTTTCACCATTACATAGTCCCACAGTCTGTCACACTGAGCATATGCTGCCTTGTTGGTTTGAGGTGTCTTCTCGTTGAGTCATGTTGAGTGTGTGTTCACAAGGTCATGTATTCACAAGTTCACTCACTCACACACTTAGCCATTTTTTTGAAAGTATGTCGACCAGACCACCCTCCATCAGTTGGACCTCTGCTGAGCTGCACTGCACAGTCTCAGCCCTCATTGATCATGTATTAATGCCAAGAATTGTGCAAAGCTTGAGGTTTCCTCCCAGGTAGTCTGCAATGTGCATCCTGGAATCAACCTAACTGACTGGCACCTAGAACAACGTAGAAGTTTCTCAACAAGCCATCTCAATCTGCACTTCCCACAACTAAATCTATCAAGCCTCCTCCCCATCAACTGGAGAGTTTGACCAGGTAATGACCCTGGGTTTCACTCCTCCAAAAAATGTCGCAAAATTTGCTAGCATGCTCACCTTTGTTGACTGAAGAAATTTTGCAAACATGAAGGATAGGTACCTAGTGCCTGTCACTTCATTGTCCCCAAAATTTATGCAATTCTATTTGCCAGTCCCCCTATTAGTTGGCCTGCTACTCCCCCTAAAAACTGCGCATTTTTCTTGGGTTTTCCTTCAGTTATCCGACACCCCACTTAGCCTAGAAACTGAGCAAACATGTTCTGTAGGCTAGCCTCCTAGTTCTATGTAGTTTTGGCCAGCAAGCTCTCGCAGCCTGCTGCAACCCTACCCAAAGAATCTGCATAGTTTTCACTGTCAATGTCCTCCCTGCTACCTACACTGCCTCCTAGGAAAATTTGTGTAGTTCTACCCTCCAGCCGAGCCAGATCCTGCAGATGGTCATTACTATTCCGAACTACTCATCTTAGCCTCCTAGTGACCTCAGTGCAGTTTTCCTTGGCAGTTCCCCAGAGCCTGCATCCCGGCATGAAATGTGTTATGCACAGTTTCAGAGCCTTGTACTCTCTCTTGGTCACCTGCACCCGAAAACAAAAGATGATGCATCATGGTAGATTAGGATATTTATGGATTTGATATCATCTCATCATGATTGATCATATATATGGGTACATGGATGATACATGGTGTGACGACAAACTGGATGAACAAGGAGCGCATGCTAGGAGACTTGTTCACGAACAGATGAACACGTGAAGCATACCAAGTAGGAAGCGAAGGAGACACATGTGCATGCATGAACCATCAAGTGAAAACCAAGACCATTGAAGACTTCACACATCTTTCCATGTAGAGGTGAATCTATGATACACCATGAGCACACCTATCACTTAACAACACTATAGCTCGACATGGACACCACCATCAGCATGAACATACTAGCACTGTCGTGTCAAGTCATGTCATGAGTTATCTCGGCCACATCACTACTATGGGCCATAGTGTTTTAATAAATGTAATGTAATGTGGAATGCCAAGAGACCCATATATGAAGTCAAAGAGTCATGTAAGTCGAACAATCATGAGGGATGTTGAACAGTCACAAGGGTCAATTTCACCCTTGGCTATATATTCCCCTCATTTGTACATGCAAAAGAATCTTTCACCTTGGCTCCTCCCACATAGCCTTGAGAGTCTGTAATATTTTCTTTGAGGAGTGAGTAGTGGCTCCAATGCCCTACTATCGGGGTTAGTGATGTAATAGTGTACAGATGTGTCTTGGAAATTTCGCTTAATTCAGGAACCTATTAATGGGCTAGCATGTTTTCACACATGTATTGTATTCATTTGTAAGACTATTCTTTGGACGCTTGTAATGCATGTTTCTTTAACCTGTATTAAGAAATTTGAACTATTTTGGTTTTTATAGTACATATGATGTTGGAAATGTGTTGTATTAGATTTTAACGTGCGCCCATATGGACTATTCTTCCAGACACTTGATAGATTCATTCTCATAAACTTGTTATAATCACCATCGAACTCATGTGGACTATTCCATCGGGCGTTGTACATGCTACCTATTCACCCTCGTGTTTGTGACTGCCACATCTGTGTGGACTACTCCGCCAGAACCTGCACATGTCCTGTTATGTTGTGTGTTTCTAACAGAGTTGGGACTACTCCCTTTCAACTTGAGACTCACTCTCACCTTCTATCTATAGTGAAAGAACCTTGACACAAGCAACACTAAGAACTCACTAGGAATGAAAATCTCATTGTTCAAAGGCTAAGTAAACCACTCTCATGTGCTGACAAGCAAGATATAGGGAAAATATTTAAGATAATGGCAACCGAGCCATTATACTGGATGGGACTCCTACACCAAATAGTGTGAGGTCTAGTTGGGACTTCATACGGGGATATCCCCTGAATGTTTGCGGGTCCAACAACATCAATGGTTCTATATTTTTTCATTAATGAGATTTTAGTTTGTTACTCTTGGTATTTTAAATGTTCAACCGCAACCTTTGTGTCCTATACACTGCACCTATGGTTCCATTACATCGTTGAATTTGTCGCTTATTATTCAATAGTCTGTCAGTGAATAAATCATTTATAGAAAACTTTAACGAGTGATTAACTTGTTACCCGATATTGATTCATTCTTCATCCAAGTTAGCATTATTACACCTAGCATAAGGAGGCAGAGTGCATTGAATACCTAATGAACCATTCAAAAACTTCACAAGTTCATGCGCACTCTCGACTATCGCTCCTCCTTAATTATGCTAGAGTGCTCTTTCCCTGCAAGATGTATCCATTTTTTCCATTTCCATTTGAATTAAAAGTTTGAAATCCATCCTCCATAGAGGGTGAAACCTATCATCCACAAAGGACAATTTATCGTCCATAATTTGGTGCTAGATTATTGTTGGCCTTTAATCAGTAGCAGAAGAAAAGTTAGGGTTGATTGATCTAATTTTTGAATTTGTTGATTGAGATCAAGATGGAAACTGAGTAGCATAGAAGTTCGGAGAAATACAGACTTCAATATCATCACCATTAGTATTCGTATAGTTTTTTTCCATTCAGATACCATCATACAAGAGGTGTCACAAAGGAAACTCTTGATTAATAAAACAAGCCAATTAGTCCTTGCAGATTCAGTCCCTTTACAAAGTATTCTTACCACTCATCCATAATGCAGGTCTTCGGTCGAAAGGTATTATTAATTATCCTCCTATCAAGAAAATTTTGTTTACCTCAAGTTTTCATTGTCAGGTTTAGCTTGGGTTGCAAATTTTACCATGTCAAATGTTTTAATTTCTCTCATACACTAGAAAATATCCACTTTCTTTGTTGTTGGCATTTCCTTGTTCCAAGTAACATGTATTGTGCATCTTCTTTGGCTTCTAATGAATAACATGAATAAAGGTAACTTATCTATTATTCCATGAATTATTTGGTGGGATGATGAATTTGTGGCTTTCAGAGAAAACTATGTGTCCAATGCCATAGAGATTGAGTCGTGTTAATGAAAAAATGCCTCCTTTTATTCGCCAATTATTCAATTCTTTATTTATTTATGTAGGGAACCGCAATATGCCAGTGAAATTGCCACATTTATATGGTGGGATTCTAAAAAGGAAATGTTAGGATTCTAAACATATAAGAGCTTATATCTTCTTTTAGCAAAAATGGGCTAGATCTTTGCCTCAAGTTGCTTTGAACATGGAAATATTATCCTAGCTTAATGGGTTAAGTCTTCTTTATTGTTTTCTTCGTGGGAGGTAAATGCAAAACAACAACATAATTGAAAAAGCATAAAATCTCTATAATCCTATATTTTGGAAAAACAAATTCAATACTTTTATTCATATATATAAGATTATCCAATAAATAATCTATCATGTTAAAAATGTTATAATGGTTTTGTTTTAATAGGGAGATTTATTTTTATTTTTTTCACCAATAAATATGTTATTTCTTTTTAATTTATGTATTTACTGATTTTATTGTTTTTATTGATTGAATAGGTGTAAATATAAAAAAATGTCTCCTATTGGTCTTCCTAAGAAGAATAAAAAGAAATTGTCAATTTTTTATGCATTTGTTCTCCCGCAACATTCTAATTAGCCATGTAATTTTCAAAATGAAAATGATGTTCATCTACATGAAGATGATGAATAAGATAGTATAGAGCTTGTTCAAAGATAAAATGTAGAAAATCCTATAGATTCACAGGCTAATGCAATTTTCTAAAGAAAGAGACAAGAATATGCTTCTACTCTTTACATCAAAAGCCCATAAACGTCAAGCAAACAATAATAAATTGAGGAAGAGAATGGAAGGCACATAACACAATAAATATCTGAGGAAAGCCACAAATCAAAACCCCACTATATGTTTTGTATTAATCTAGAAAATCAAGATGAAATTAAAATGCTTGTTCTCTCTAGAACAATCCCAGCACTCAGCAAATTCAATCTCCAACTCATAAGTAAGCTCAAGGAAAAAGCTTAGCCTCTTCACAAGCTTTGCAAGTCTCTTTCAATGAGTAATTTCTATGGAGGATAGCTTGTATTTAAAGGGAAATAAAGCCTATAAAAACTGTGTTATCCCTCAAGGGTCAGTTCCTAAATGCATGCACTGTCAGTGCAACTTAGAAAAATCTAAAACAAATAGTACATTGTCCCTGCACTCTATTCTCAATTGGTTCTTTCTCACAATCGACATGCATGAGTTTCTTATGAGTAAATATTCAGTTAACTAGAGTAGCACTGGTGGAGTTCATTAGTGACACCACTGACTATTAACTCACTATTAGTTATCTCAATCAGTTTTAGAAATAATTTAACTTAACTAACTCATGAAACTGAGTCTTCTATTTTACAACTCACAATTAACTCACACTGAACTCCTACAAAGTGGGGAGAACATACACATGACGAAAGAAAGACTTCCAACTTGAATTTCCTAAGTGAAGTAAGTTTAATTAACTTAATTAACTAATTTTAAGCTGTTATGAGAAGAGAATTCGAATTTAATTCATAGTTTAACTCAAGGAAAAATTAAACTAGAATTTCTTGTTGCCATTTCTCAACACTCCCTCTCAACAAGAAAGGGATTATCAACTACCCTGACCTTATCTCTATGAAACTCGAATTTACATCTTGACAATGCCCTTGTCAAGATGTCAACATCTTGCTCCTCTGTGTGAATGTAATCTAACAACATGATCCACCTCAATACACGATCTCTGAGATGATGATACTGTATATCAATATGCTTGGACCGATCATGAAAAACTGGATTTTCAGAGAGCTTGATAAAACTCTGATTATTAGAGTAAATCGTTGTCGGATCCATCTGCTGACCAAACAAACCAACCAAGATCTTCATCATCTAGATAGCCTCACATGTTGCCTGACTTGCAGCCATGTACTCTACCTCTGTCAAACTGAGTGCAACCGACATTTGTTTCCTGTTGTACCAAGAAATTGTCGTTGACCCAATACTAAAGATCCTCTTGATGTTCTCTTCCTGTCGGATGGACTCCCTGCCCAATATGCATCAGTGAAGCCTTGAAGCTTCACTCCCTCTGTCCATTTCTACCATAACCCAAACTGAGTAGTGCCTCTGAGGTATCTTAATACATGCTTTTCTACCTTCCAATACAGCTTGGTAGGTCTAACCATCGCTTGAATAAGCTGGTTAACTACGTAGCACATATCTAGTCATGTGTTCACCAAGTACATGAGTGAACCCACAAGCTGATGGTAAACAATATATTCCACTACTCCCCCTGAAGTAGCATCCTCCTTCCTCCAATTACCAGCTAGAGGAGTCTCCATGGGTTTAGTGCTCTCCATGCGAAATCTCCTGAGTATCTTGTGGGCATACTTGCCCTGAGATGAAAACAACTCCCCTTATCCCTCCATATGTCCATGCCAAGAAATTAATGCATGAGCCCCATGTCCTTCATCTCAAACTCTCTTGCAAGGTCCTCCCTGCAAGATTTAATGAGATTCTCATCACCTATCAGTATAAGATCATCTACATAAAGTACAATGATCAACAGGTTACCTTCCACCACTATGTGATACAAGTTTGCATCTGCTTCACTCTTCGTGAAGACCAACCCAGTGAAGTAGTTATCTATCATGGTGTACCAAGCACGAGGTGCTTGCTTCAACCCATACAATGATCTCTTGAGTTGGCACACATGCCACTCAGGGTCCAAGGTTTCAAAACCTTCGGGCTACTCTATATGTACACCTCTTCCTCAATAAGCCATTGAGGAAGGTAGTCTTCACAATCATATGATGGATCTTCCAACCTATCTGTGATGTTAATGCCAAAATAGATATGATTGATGAGTACCTTGCAACAGGAGCAAAGGTCTCATCATAATCAATCCCTCTAGCCGTGAAAAGCCAGGGGCCACAAATTTGGCCTTGTGCTTCTCCACACTACCATCTGCAGCTTACTTTACCTTGTAAATCCAACGAGAGCTCACAACTGACTTGTCCTCCGGTCGCGGGACCACATCCCAAACACTGTTTCGAACTATGGAGTCATACTCCTCCACCATCACATCAACCCAAACTAGTTGTTGCACTGTTTCCTGAAAGGAAGATGGCTCTGTCTCAACACATGCACCCATAAGTTCCATGTATCCAATTTACCTCTATGGTGACCTCCTCTGTCTACACTGAGAAGAGGATGCTCCCACATTCTCTTGTGCATCATACAACAATATGTCAGCCTCTCTAGTGTGCTTTCTTCCCTCTCTAGAAGACTTTTCTTGAGTGGATGTCTCCACTCTCTAAACCTCTGCATGTGGTTGATCCACATCAATTTGAGGCCCCTCAACCTTAGGAGCTAAAAATCTCCTCATATGCATGTAGCTCAAGCTCCCTCTCAAGGGATACTCACATGGCCTTCTCCTCATCGAACCCGATATCCCTACGAACCACTATCATCCAACTGGTCGTCATGTACACCCAATAGTTGTGGGGTGTATCAGTGTACCCCACAAAGATCCCAAGCTCTATTGATGGCTTAAGATTATTCCATGCATATTTGGTCACATGGAAATAAACCAATGACCCAAAAATCCTGAAGTGACCAACATCTTGCCTCTTACATGAATAAGCCTCCTCTGGTATCTTCATCTCAAGTATCCAATGTGGGCTACAGTTTTGGACATAAACTGTTGTATTGCATGCCTCAACCCACAAGTGTAGTGGTAGGCCTGGATCATGCAACATCATCCTTCCTGCCCCTACTATGCTCTTATTCTTCCTCTCGGAAACCCCATTCTGTTGAGGGTTATGTGGTGCCGTCAACTCTCATTTAATCCCTTCCACTGCACAGAAGTTCTTAAACACATTGGAGACATACTCACCATTGTTTTCACTTCGTAGAGATTTAACTTTCTTGCCAGACTCTTTCTCTACTAATGCTTTGAGCTCACAAAACTTTGTGAAACTTTGATCCTTTTCCTGCATAAAAAATACCCAGCATTTACGAGAATAGTCATCAACAAATATAACATAATACATGTGTTTGGCTATGGAGGCTTTTGAGAATGGTCCACACACATTTGAATGGACCTATTGGATTGTCTCTGTATCCAGAGGAAGACTTGGTGTATTTTCCCAAAGTACAACCCTTGTGTATATCAACTTGATCAAGCGTACCTTTGGGAAGATGGTAGTGATTTGCTATAATATATTCAAAGCCCCATGTTGCAAGCGGCCCAATAGCATGTGCCAAAACTCGTCGACATCTCGACTCAACATATTTTCCGCTTTTGAACTCAAAGAAACACAATCCTCTACCTCTATCTTATAGAGATTCTGAACTCAAATCCATATCTTCTTTACTTGACATGTGGCTATGCGTCGAAGGAACGCCTTACCTTTTGAAAATATCACATCATAGCCTCTATCCTCATGCATGGAAATGGATACCAAGTTCTTCGTCAGTCCAAGTACATGAATAACATTCTTCAAGGTGAGTGGAGTTGCATGCTCCCTCTAAAAAGTAATAGTTTCCACACCAGTAACACTATACTTACCGTCATCACCCATATTAATATGCATCTTGAGATCTTTCTCCTCCAGTTCACTGAATAACCCTTTGTCTCCAGTTATGTGGAAAGATAAGCACCAAACACTTCCCATCATTGAAGACACCAGGTATGCAATGAGGGAAAATTCCAATTCAAATTGGGAGGTCAAAGCCTCACCTATCACTCCTCCTTATGACTTCTCCTTGGATTTATTCAATGGACAATTTGTAGCAAAGTGTCCCATCTTGTGACAATGAAAGAATTCAACTTTCATCATGTTCTTATTCTTACCTCCATGTAATAATCTAATTTGGAATGGGAAATTATACCTTTCCCCTTCCTTGCCTTGATTTCTAAGGCACAATTATCTTCATCATCAGTCTTTGATGAAGAGCCATCCTTGGTGTTCCTCCTGATCTCATCCTGCATCAAATCTGGCCATAATCGTTCCCAATTTGGCAACTTCTTCCGACCATTGACAGAGTCCTAATAACTCTACCAACTCTTTGGGAGTCCAAGAAGAGCAAGGCTCACCATATCCTCCTCAACAACCATGATTCCAACACTTCCAAGTTCATCCCGACATTGAGTTAAGTTGGTCAAGTACTTTGGAATTGTCTCGCCTTTCTCCATATTGATTTTGCAAAGTTTATCCTTCAGTTCCAACTTCCTTTGATCACTGTTATTATGATACAAGTCCATCAATTTTTTCCACATAGCATGAGGGGTTTCCTTTCCATGGATGCTCGAGATAATGTGATCTCAAACTCCCTCAAGGATTATCTGCCTTGCCTTTGCCACACACTTCTTCCACTTGGCCAAGTTCTGTACATCAGTAGCTGTTGGCTTAGGAATTACTTGTTCAACAAATTCCTTCAAGACATTGTCCTCTAGCATAGCCTCCATCTTGCCCCTCTAGGCCATGAAATTTGAACTGCCTTCCAAGGCATACTCAAGCTTCAACCCATAGAATGCCATCTGCCAGTCCTAAAGTATGTATTGAAAATTCGACTTTCACCTGTAACCCAGAAACTCAAAACTTCAAAATCTCCTCTAGTATATTGTTCTTAACTCCAACACCATGTCGAAAATCTTTTAGATTCATAAGCTAATGCAATTTTCTAAAGAAAGAGACAAGAATCTACTTCTAATCTTTATAGTGGAAGCCCATAAACATCGAATAAACAATAATCAATAGAGGAAGAGAAGCAAAGGCACATGACACAATAAATATCTAAGGAAAACCACAACTCAAAAACCCCACTATTTGTTTTGTATTAATCCAGAAAATCAAGAAGAAATTGCAATGCTTTTTCTCCCTAGAACAATCCCAATACTCAGCAAATTTAATCTCCAACTCATAAGAAATCTCAAGGACAAAGCTTAGCCTCTTCACAAGCTCTCCAAGTCTCTATTTCAATGCGTAATTCTTAACTTGTATTTAAAGGAAAATAAAGCCTCTAAAAATTGCGCAATCCCTCAAGAGTCAGTTCCTAAATGCATGTACTATCAGTGCAACTCAGAAAAATCTAAAACAAATAGTACATTGTCCCTGCACTCTAGTCTCAATTGGGTCTTTCTCAGAATCGACATGTATAAGCTTTTGATGAGTAAATATTCAGTTAATTAGAGTAGCACTGGTGGAGTTCATTAGTGACACCACTAACTGTTAACTCACTATTAGTTCTCTCAATTAGTTTGAGAACTAATTTAACTGAACTAACTCATGAAACTAAGTCTTTTATTTTACAACTCACAATTAACTTACACTGGACTCCTACAAAGTAGGGAGAACATACACATGATGAAAGAAAGACTTCCAACTCAAATTTCCTAAGTTAAGTAAGTTTAATAAACTTAATTAACTAATTTTAAGTTGCTATAAGAATATAATTCGAATTTAATTCACAATTTAATTCAAGGACAAATTAAACTCGAATTTCTTGTTTCTATTTCTTAACAGAAAACCCATCAAAGAAACACAAAAGACTATTCAAATCTAAATGGAACACAAGATTTCCATGGGCTTATGTTTTCAAATATTGTAATGGTAATGAAAGGATAAAATGTTCTTGGTGTGTCAGATTTAAAATAGACACTCCATTTTCAAAAGAGAGAAGTACCACTCTTCAAGTTAGTGGCCATGTAGAATCAAAAGCTCATAAATTATATTTACAACTTTTGGAGGGAGAAAGCGAACGAAGTAATATCCCAACCACTAAACATGTTGAACTAATGATAGATGTTGAGAATGAGAGAATTATATCAATGATTGAATACATGTATTTTGTTGCTATACATGATTTATCTTTAGAAATGTATAAGGAAATATCTGACTTGAATATGTATATATGCACAATGCCTCTAAGAGATGAGTTTTTTGCATACACAAATACAACATCAAGAAAAATGTTTCTTCAAGTTACTAAAGAGGTGTACTAGAACAAACTAAAATAGGAGATTTTACATAGCCCATTTTTCTCAATTTTAGTTGATAAAAGCACTAATCAAACTATGGAACACCATTTGATTATTTGTATTACATATTTGGCAAATTAAGGAAGAGGTCAATGTGTAACAAAGTATATATGTTTGCTTAAAATAAAGGATGGAACAACTTAATTTATGTATGATGTAATGAGAACATTTTCCATAGAAATAGGTCCATCTTTGATGAAGTTAGTTGGTTTTGGCTTGGATGGTGCATCTTTCATGAGGGGTATCCATGAAGGTTTAGCTTCTAAGCTTCATCGATATTCTCCTCATTTATTAGATATCCATTTCATAGCTTATAGGGAAGCATTAACATTTAATGATGCTTCATTTCATTTTTCAAAGTTTTAATATATTGACGAATTTGCAAACAAAGTTTATTCATGGCTTGCGAAATCAACTAAAATACATGGAAAAATAAAAGAAATAATGGAATCATTTCAAATCACTAAGTTACAGGTCTCACAAATTCATCAAAGTAGGTAGCTCTCTAGAGGCAAGGTCATGGAAATACTTGTTGAACTCATGTCTTTTCGTTAAAGGATTAGGAGTTAAAGGAGAAAAGATGTATGAGTTGGAAACAATATTTCAAGTGTAATTTTGCATCCATATACTTGTAGATGTGCTCATTGAATTAAATAATTTAAATAAAAAGTTCCAAGAGGATCATGTTGATATTACATCTATTGGCACTACTTTATATGTTTCAATTGGCATGCTTCGCAAATGATTTTTGCGAAACATTTTTGGGGTAGGTGTAGTGCACATGTCCTCTGTTTTAGTTAAAGCACAAAGAGGAACCCTTGAATTTGAAAATAGCACAAGTATGGTACATTTACATCCATTGAGGTTCAAAAGTTTTCCAAAGATGCAAAGATTAGGCACACTAGTGATTGTATTCTTTTGGGAAAATGTTTTGTTGTAAAGGCAATTGAATATTTAGATAGGAGATTCACATATTTACCTGTATTTAATCTTGCTAATTTTTTCAGTCGTCAACATTATTATGAAGAAGTGAATGATAGAGACTATGAAATAAAAAGATGAAATGTTTATGTGAAAAATTTAGTGTTGGGGAATCACTTATTGTGGATACTACTAGATGTTTGGGTGAAATGGATGAATTTATTTGTACTATTTCTAAATCATACCCCAAAAAACATGTGTATGGAAATTGGGATCTATGTGGAGATGAACTTGAATGGTTTGAAAGATTTCCATATTTGTTGCAATTATGACAAGTTATTCTCGTTAGCGTAGTAGTGTGTGAAAGAGGCTTCTCAAAATTAAACATGATAAAAAATGATCTGATAGATCAAGAATTTCTTTGGATACACTATATATGTTAATATTTTTGTCTCTTAGTGCACCTCATGCTCTAAATGAGATAGATTGGAATGTTATATATGAGATATGGAAACAATGAAAACTAGAAACCCTTTTCCATTGGGAAAATAGATTTATATTTTCAATGATGTAAGATTTATATTTTCAATGAAGTAAGATTTATATTTTCAATGAAGTAAATCAAAATACTTTTGAAGATCATCAAATGAATAGAAGAAACATATGTTTATCTTTTTTTAATGGAATTTGAGAAAAAAAATTGCTTATTTATGAAGTTCTAATGAGATTCTATAGTGTTTTAAGATTTTAAAAATTTATGACACGATTTAATTTTGCCTTTTTTTTATGAAGGGTTTATTTAATATACATTTGTCAATAGAAGTGCAATTTTTTTTATAATCTTGAAAAGCTAGATAAATATATGTCGTTACCAAAAATTAAGACCAACCTTTCAAATTTGAACGTTGCCCAATGGGCTTAATTTGAATGTTGCCCAATGGTCCATAAAGCCTTGGGTCTAGGAAAAGAGAAGGCACAATGTACTATCTTGGATACGATTTGTGCAATGATCAAATGCAAAGAACTCGTACAACTTGCAGTTGACGGACTGTCTTACAATCATTGACCCCTGCCCAAGGCAATATGCTTAGCGAGTTGAAAAATTGGAACTAGAAAGTGTTATCAATCCCCACCAACCGACTGCTTGTACTTCAAGACCATCACATTTGCACCCGTCCATGTAGAAAGTCAAGTCTACTCTGCACAATGGTTAAGCAATGCTCCATTTTTACCTTCATTTATTTCTATATGGTGCACCCCAAAAGACAAGGCCATGCATAAAATATTTATGCATAATAGTATGTAAAATACACAGCACCGAGGGGGGGAGATTGAGACGTTAGATAGAACCAACATTGATAAGATGTCACACTATGTAAGACTAGATTCAGTGTTAGATGCAGGAATACAAAACTAAACTGTCAACTTGAATTTTCCTAGTTAGTAGAATATGATATAAGAGAGCTTTAAAAAAATATTTAAGAAAACTTTATTGTTGATTGTGTACTTGTTTTAGTACTTTTAATTGGATTTTCAACCAAACTTTTATTACATTATGGATATATATATTTTATAGAGTATACAATTCAAAAATATATTGACATAA
>APFE031335337.1:0-32469 GCA_000404065.3 Pinus taeda
AGGCAATAATCTCAAGGAATCTCACTAAAACTATCAATGCTAATGGAAAAAGTATAGGTGAAGATTTCTGACAGTTAACAGAGGTTCTGGGCAGAAAAAACTAAGAAAAACAAATTCAAAAGGGAAAAACTGATTAAAAAAGGAAATTTTCTAAATTTTACCAGGGTACGCAGGCAACTTGTTGAGCCAGGTGCGTGGCCGCTCTGTGTGCACAGATACAGTGCGCACAAGTACGCACTGTGCCTAACTCAGAGGGTGCGTACTTCTCATAAAATAAAGAAAAGCTAAGATCTAAATTGACCCTAAGCTAAGCCACCCAAAAACAAAGTTAAACAACCAAAAAACAAAATGGATCAGACTCTTTTCAGGTCAAAGCAATGATTCAAGGAAAAAACAAGACCAACAATGGAGTCCCCAGCGGAGTCGCCAATTTGTCGCACGGAATGGGTTATATTTGCGGACAAATCCAACCTTCCTAGGAGTCTAAGACTCTCTAATGACAAACAAACCAAACAAGAGCTATCCTTCTCTAGATACACATCGTTCTACGAGAATTCAAATGTTTTCGATCTTACCTTAGGTCCCACGCTTGTTGTAGCAGTCCAGCCTTGCTGATCCAGATGAGCTCCTCCTTCACTTTCAGACCTGCATACACTAACAAAGCAAACGATTACATAGCATCTGAATATTCATCATAAAATAAAGTATATCTATCATATTGACCAAGGAATACATGAAATAATTCATTAACAAATCATTGAGAAGAATGGACTTATTTGTATTAAATAATCAAAGGAACCATTACAACCTAAGCCTTGGTGTTGTGCAAGCTCCTTCCAGGGTTCGACAAGAGATTTCCTCTACTTTGACAAGCTCACCCACTCCCACTATGGCAACAAGGAAGGATAGTGATCTCTCCTCACAAGTCAACAAATGGAAGTCCTAATTCCAGCAGCATTTACCCTATAGAATGTTCAGCTTTCAACCTCCCCGCCTTTGGCCCAATGCCTGTATTTATAGTATTCTAGAGGAAGTTATTCAGTTCCAACATCAATGGGATACTCCCTCTTTTGGATGGGGTAGCTCCTCTCTTGATGGGATAAGCTCCTCTATCATGGGGGTGCATGAACCATCTGGAGGCGCTCAATACACGTCAAAAACTCTTCTAGAAGGCTCTAGAAGTGACCACAAGTAACTTTTTAAAGATGAAACTTGCGCCTTTTGACCTTTACAGGGGTACGCACCCTAGCTTTAGTATACAAAGCGTATTACTACGCAGGTCTAATGTATTTGGAGTGCGTACACGCAGGCAAGGTAGAGAGAACCTGCGTACCCAGAGATAAACATGTTTTCAAGTGACTTTCTCTCTCTTTGAAGTTTTGACATGAAGAGCAGAGGTATGGGGCTTGATAAAGAGGACAATGTGGCTATTGATGAGGCCACATAAACTGCAGATAGTCAAGGTGACAAAATTCAGTGTAACAATGATCCACAAACATTTGAATGGACTCACTCTAGAATAACCTCTGCTTGACTGTCTCTGTCGTGAAAGGAATACTTGGTGTATTTACGCAAAGTACACCCTTTTCATGTATCAACTTCCTCTATTGTACCTTTGGGAAGCCCAGTAGAGATCTATTGCATGATCTTTGAAGCCCCATGATGCAAGTGACCCAATCACCAGTGCCACAACTTGCCAACGTCTCGACTCTAGACCATCTCTGCTTTCATTCTCAAAGTAGCACAATTATCTACCTCTAGCTTATAGATTGTTTTTACCTGAATCCCTATCTTCTTTACTTGACTCATGGTTATATGTCAAAGGAATGCCTTTCCTTTTGAGAAGATCACATTATAGCCTCTATCCTCAAGCATGGAAACAAATACTAAGTTCTTCTTCAACTCGAGTACATACATAAAATTCTTCAAGGTGAGTAGAGCCCCATGCTTCCTCTAAAAATTAACCATGCCCAATCCAGTAGCACTATACCTCTCGTCATCACCCATATCGATATGCATTAAGAGATCTTTCTCCTCCAGGTCACTGAATATCTCCTTATCGCTAGTCATGTGGAATGAAGCTCCACTCTCTAAGTAACATACAGTTCCCATCATTGATGATACCATGCATGAAATGAGGGAAAATTCCAATTCGAATTGAGAGGCCAAAGCCTCACTTGCCACTCCTCCTGATGACTTCTTCTTGGACCTCTTGAGTGGACAATTTGTAGCAAAATGACCCAACTCATGACAATGACAGAACTTAACTTTTTTCATGTCTTTCTTCTTACCTTCATGGAAAGAATCTAATTTGGAATGGGAAGCTTTCCTTTTCCCCTTCTTTGCCTTCATCATCAGTCTTTGATGAAGAGTCATCCCTGGTGTTCCTCCTGATCTCCTCCTGCAACAAATACAACCATAGTCGTTCCTAATCTAGCAGCTTCTCTTGACCATTGACAGATTCCTAATAACTATGACAACTCTTTGGGAGTCCCAGAAGAGAAATACTGACCGAATCATCCTCAATAATCATGATTCAAACACTTTCAAGTTCATCATGACATTGAGTGAACTTGGTCAAGTATTTTGGAATAGTCTCGCCTTTCTCCATTTTTATTTTTTGAAGTTTGTCCTTCAATGCCAATTTCCTTTGGTCACTGTTATTCTAATACAAATTCATCAATGCTTTCCACATAGCATATGGAGTTTCCTTTCCTTGGAGACTCGAGACAATGTGGTCTTGAACTCCCTCAAGGATTATCAGCCTCACCTTTGCCACACACTTCTTCCATTCGGCCAGATTCTATGCATCTAATGCTACTAGCTTAGGAATGTCTTGATCAACAAATTCCTTCAAGCAATTATCCTCCAGCACAACCTCAATTATGTCCCTCCATGCTATATAATTCGAGTTTCCTTCGAAGACATACTCAAGCCGCAAACTGTAGAACGACATTTGAAGTATGTATTGCAAATTCAAATTTCACCTGTAACCCAAAACTAAAAGCTTTGAAATCTCCTCTAGTATATTGATTTCAACTCCTATACCATGTAGAATTTCCTGTTGATTCACAATCTCATGCAATTTTCTAAAGCATAGGACAAGAATCTACTTCTACTTTCAACCAGTGGAAGCCGATTGATGAAAACAATATGAACAAGAAGAAGACAAAAAATGGCACATAACACAATAATTTTTCCAGGGGAAAGTCGCAGTTCAAAACCTCGCCTATCTGTATTACATTAAATCAGAAATATGAGTGAATATACAAAGATTGTTCTCAAAAGAAAAATTCCACACAACTATGCTCAACTCTCAACGTCACAAGCCCGCTATTAGCCAAAACTTAGTCAATTTCCACTATCTTCCAAGCCCCTATTTCCTTGCAAAATTCCTAGGATGAATATCCCATATTTAAAGGGAATTCATGCTTCCAAAATTGCACAATCCAAACATAGGTCCTTCTCTGATTTCATGCATTATATTTACAACTTAGTAAATCATACAACTAATAGTACATTTTATTTGCACTCTAGTCTCAATTGGGTATTTCTATGAACTGACATGCATGAGTTTCTCATGAGGGAATCTTTAGTTAACTAGAGTAACACTTGTGGATGCACCAGTGCACCAACTGATTGTTAGTCCTCTATTAGTTCCATAAACAATTAGAACTAAATTAACTGACCATAACTCATTGAACTGAGTTATCTAATTACAACTCAATTTAAACTCATACTTGACCCCTAACATTTAGGGAGAACACTTACATGACTACAGAAAGACGACCAACTCGAAATTCCTAAGCTAATTAAACATAATTATCTATTTACAAGTTGCTATGAGAATAGAATTCGATTTTAATTCTGAGTTTAATTTAAGGAAAAATTAAACTAGAATTTATTGTTTCCATTTGTCAACAGCAAAAACACCTATAAATCATCCAACTTCTAGAAGCAAACCAAAGAGAAAAACAAAAGGAGTTGCATCATTTTGAGATAGAAGCACTCTGAGAAGGAAAAAATGAAGAAAATTAGCTCAAAGTTGAAGCCCTTGAAAATAAATACTGAAGGTAGAGATGAGACTACCACAACAAAAGTTAACCTAGGCTAGAGCCTTAGGCATTGAGAAAATGAACATTGATGACAACGAACCAAAGGTGGAAACAAGTCTACTAGATAATTCAATCATATAAGCAAACATAATAAAAAAGTGATTCCTAATCCTCTAAGAAACAACTAGGCCCACATACTAGTCGGAGGTTACTACACTAAATGAAAACAAGTCTAATTGGTACTAATGATCAAGTTTCCTCCCTTCATTGGTGACATTCCTCTAAAGTTCACCTTTTCCCTGTTAATATAAATGCAGCTATAAGGAGGGCCACTCCACGAGGGATTGGAAGTATTATTATGATGCTCTCAATGAGGTTTAGCCCATAAGCATCTGGAATCATAGATCTCAAGAGATGAATGGCACAGAAAGACATCATTATAATTTCAATGCCTAGTTCATCCTGTACTCCACAATTTCTTAACACATCCCTACCTAAATTTAGGACTCTGACTCAACCTTCAATGAATCATCCCTTTAGTTATGCTCCCAGAAATGTAAATCCTCTTCTAGTTTAATTACTTCAAACAAGTTGAGGAGTTACCCACACTATAACATGCAAACAAGGGATAGAACATAAGAAATACATCTAAAGAGCTAAGAAAGATATACCACAATTGTCTATTAGGGCCAAATCTTTGAAGAGAGACACTTCTAATTATTTTTCCACTAGGCCTCCATTGAGTGTCAAACGATTTTTGAAACAATAGATTTAAAATTTATTGGTCGAAAGTTTGAGAAAGCGACTGTCTTTGCCCCAATATACAAACTCATCATATTGAATCCTTGAGCCGAATTATTAAACCAAGAAATATTGACCTCATTTTCCATTGTATCATTGATGAGATCGAATAAACCCAACTATGGCCAATAGACCCTGGTTATCTCAAGATATTGTTTTTGTCCTTGGACCCGAACATCCACTACCTAAGAACCTAGAAAATCTCCTCCCAAATTTTAACCCTAATAAAGGTGATGCCCCATATGATGATAAAGAGGTTTATGTTGATTGTGAAAATCTGGAACATGAAGTTGTAGTTTTCCATTAATTCCTATATAATTTTGAAGGGAAATCTTCCTCCTAGTACTTTTTCCTGACTCCCACGATAATTTTGGGTTGGGAGGATTTTGAGTTTCTCTTTATTGGAAATTTTGGACAGGGTAAGACTCCATCTAGTCTCCTTTAAGAACTATCTTGGATAAAAATAGGCCCCAAGAAGAAAGTAAAATATTTTAGTTAAAGGTTTCAACTCCTTTGGAATAAGATTCCTCAAACATCGTAGGCTACGGATGAAGTGACCATCGATTTTTATACTTCTATCCTGCCACCATCTATGTCCATGCATGTCAAAATAGATGAGAAGGCCACTTTGCAGGAAAATTTCCAAGAAGCCATTAAGGTTGAAAAGGACCTTGTAAGTGTTCATTCAAAAACATTGGTCAACTATGATAAGCCTTCGACGTCTGCAAAAAAAAAACTCATTCTAGTAATGCCGACTATGAGCAATATTCATTCCTCGACCTTTCGAATAAGGCAAGGCTATTAAAGAATCTAACAAGAAAAGTCACCGATTGGGAAAGAGAAATTGGGGATTATCAACCTCAATTTAAAAACAAGCGCCCTTTCAATAAATATAATCTACTGGCTTACAAAAACACATCCTCTTTGGATTTATCTCGCTTTTATTACATATATGATACTATGAAATCTATGTGACGAGCCTCTAAATTAGACATAAATTAAGGCCCATGCCTCTAAATTATACATAAATTAAGGCCCATCTGACCATCCTTCAACACATTAAACATCTCTTTTTGCATTAGATAATGTATTTTTAACTTTAATATGTTCATTAGGAAGGTTTATGGATAATTTTATATTTGTGCCTAATATTATTTATTTTTGTGGAATATTATGAGAATATTGGGCCAAATATGGAGATTTGGAGGAGGAGATAATATAGTGACTTGCTCCCTACTACAGGAGGACCAATATTAAATAATTAATCAACAATATATTCTAGAATTATGGGACAGATTGTGGAGCTCCAATGTTTGAGAAAATCTAGGAATGTGTTCCCTGCCATTTAATGCAATTTCCTAGTATTGGGAACCAGATCAACTAATCAAGGGATTTTGGTGGGAAAAGCTTTGTCTTTTCATGAGGAATGATTCCTAATCATTTTGTATAAGTACCAAGTCGAATTTTTCTTTAGAAGCAAATTTATATTAGTCTTCTTGTGGAGAGAACTCATATTTTTGCAGCTCCACTTTCATTTTCTACATGGATGTAATTGTATTGATGGAAATAATGAAAATTGGTGACATTTTCAACTTATAAATCTTGGTATCCTTCATAGGACTCTTGCTTTCCTTGGGCTTGGCCATCCTAGGAGCCTCAGAGCCCTTTTGTATAATTTACTTTCCTTCTTTTCACTTCTTATTCACATGCATTTCTTGTTCTTGCCTTTTTTCTATTTGTGCATTTAGTATTAATGATTTATTGTTGTAGGATTGGGTTAAATGGTTGAAGCAAGTCATTTTGCAAGATCAAAATCTTCAAGTCATCATTGCAACAAATTTGGAAGGTCATAGTAATCATTGAGCTACTTGGGTTAGCTTGCTTATTCCCAAATCTAGATTTTTGGAAGTCCCTTGTGGCAAATAATAGTAAATTTTTGCTTTTTCTTAGAGCATGCTAACAAGATTCAATCGAGTTGAGTCCACTTTCTTTAGATAATAAAAACGTTCTAGTTAATAAAAAATATCACCCCATTTTATTTTCACTTGATTAGGTTAGACATTTGATAGATTTACTAGCTCACTAGTTCTCGAATTTCTAGATTTTAGACTAGTAATTTTCTGTCATTTTTTAGCATGGGTTAACAGAGGTATTATTGAGTGATTCCACTTGGAATGGAGACCTAAGATATATTATTCAATAAAAACAATTGTTTCACCCAATTTTGATTTAATTTGGTTGGTCATTTGGTGAATTATAACTCCCTATAGCAAATATGTTGTTTATTGTAGTAAACTACAAGTAACCCTATAGCAACCTTACAACATGTATATACTTGCCTAGTTTCACTCAAGAAGATTGGTTATTGTCCCTTAGGGTTGAATCATGACCCCTAGGCTCTAAATAAATGATCAGGGTAGACTAAAGACTTTCCTCTTTACCCATGCAAAACATTTCAACGATTCACGCTAATGGATAGATTTATGAAATAGATAATACAATGATGATTGCCACATCCAATGAACTCTGTTAATGGATCTAAACTCTTTGAAATGCAATGGTTGAGATTTATTTCATGACCTTTAATTATGCAATTAGAATAGTTTTATATCCTTGTATTTTCTTTCTTGCAATAGGTTAAGGTTTCCATTTTGAGCATTTCATTTTCTGCAATTAGTTGAGGATTTTATTTCATTACATGTACTCCATTACATTGTGACAACAAAGGAAGGACACATTGTATGCTACACATATAGTGCTGATACCTCTTAAGTTTGTATGAACCCCGAGTTGATAATTAAAGTTGGTAGCCTTGGGAGTTGCAACATCTTGTTGCAATACCAAGGCTCATCACTTTTTGGCGCTGTTGCTGGGGAGGTGTCAAAGTATGGATTGTTTTCTTCCCTAGTTGATTCATTTCTTTTTACTTTTTGCAAACAAAAAAAAATTGCATTAGGCATATTTCATTTCAAAAACAGAAAAGTGCATTGCATTAGTGTTTTCATTCAATCATAAAAATAAAAAAATTCTCCAACACCAACCCACCCCCATTTGATCACGTGGTGCAGTAAGAACCACATCACCATCAAATTTTGCAGGTAGAAGAAGAAGAGATTGAAAAGAATGTAGAAGAAATGGATGGGGATGATGACAATGAGAAAGATCCTTTCGGATTTCCCATTCAAGATACTGATGGTAGTGTGCACATGAAGAAAATCCCTCCATCGTTTCTTCCAAAATTTCATGGTCACAGGTTAGAGGATCCAGAAACCTTTCTCTTTGAATTTGAAATCCTTTGTAGATCTTATGGATACTTACTGAACACTCAAAAATTGAGATTGTTTCTAGTATCATTGAAGGATAGATCTCTTAAATGGTTCATGAGTTTAGGTAGTAATTCAATAAGATCATGGAGTGAGATGCAAAAGATGTTTCTAGAAAAATATAAAGATCATGATCTTATAGAAGAAATATTGAGAATGAATAAAAAATAAGATGATATTATAGAGGATCTAATAGAGAGGTTCACGTATAATATTAAGAGGGAAAAACTACATCATTTAGGATCCAACACACTAAAAACCCTCTTACTTAGAACAATTAGGGATGAGTGGATTGATCTCATTAATCTCATGAGTAGAGGTGATGTAGACCAATTATCAGTTGAAGAAATTTATGAAAGATGCAAACACATATCAAGAGGAAGGGAAAGAGTAAGTCAACCAACATCAAGATTGGTAAGTCAAACTACTTGGAAATTTGCTTGATAATTTTAAAATAGAAATTCTTAGAAATCTAAGTGAACAAGTATAAATGTTAAGAATACAAAATTAGTGAAAAGAAGATGTTGATATTTGTGTTGTCAATGCAGAATCACATGATGTTAAATATTGCCCCTCATTACCAAGGTTGAAGGAAGTTTACCAAGAGGAAAAAATGAGCAAGTCAATTGCCAATGCAACTATGTTATGTAGCTCCAAGAGGACCATGGCAGTCTATTCAACCTGATATTATGGGAGAGCCTAATTCACAATTTCAATCTTATGCACATCCATCTCAAAGTAATTGGAACACACCCTTTCCTTGGCAACCTTGGCCATCTCAACCCCAAAACCAATCTTGGCAAGGAACTTATGGGAGCCATCCACAATATCCTCAATATTTTCTTCAATATCCTCCATACTCAAGTCCATGTTATCCCTACCATTCACCTCCATCACAACCACAACCCCAACCACATCCATCTCAAATATCCACTCCCACTCAACTACCTATACCACCATTTCCAAACCCACAAAATGAAGTAGCTCAACCCACTTATAGTGTTGGGGTACAACACTTCCAAACATCTCCTCTTGATCTAAATGGTATTCATCTTCGCTTAGGCAGAGTATCACAAAAAAAGATTCTCTTGATATCAATGAAGGACAACATGCAGAAAAAAAGATTCAAATGAGAAGACCAAAGAATCATGGGTTACACTTGACAAAGAGCAAACATCAAAATCTGAGATTGAGAAATCTCCCTCATGGTTACCACCAAATCCTCCATGTATTCAAGAGAACAATCAACAAAAAGGGGAATATTTGAAGGTCATGGTAGAAGAAGACATGAAGAATGATCCAAATAAGCTAGCAAACCAAGGGAATCAAAGTTATAATGGGGTTTGGTTCCAGAAAATCAACAACATGGAGCATCACTCTCTTCTTCAATTGTGCTTGATATTTTCAAAGTCAAAGCATTTGGTCTTTGAAATTTAGGTACATGTCAAATCATATATTGCAAGTCTACACATCAGTTTATCTGTCATCTTGATGTGCACATGGCTCCATTGGAATTATTCCTACACTTGAAAATGATTTTTTTTTTCAAGTAGAGTAGGATAGTAAAAGAAATTTAAAAAAATGAAAAATAAGAGAAAAAAATAAAAATCTCAAGTAAAAACCTCCTTTGAGGTGCCTAGGCAGACCTACTAGTTGGAAAACTCATTGAGGCGGCTAGTAGGTCTAGAAGAAAAAAAGGGAAAAAAATAAATAAAAAATATTTACTCCATGTATCTCTCTAATGAATGCAGGTTCTCTCCAACATCTAAACACAACAAAAACAAGTTGGCACAAAAAAAAAAAAATGGTCAAAATTCTAGTAAAAGGAAGTCAAACTTGGACTTTCTCCTCCTTTGCTCAGATGCTCCAGAAGTGCCAAGGCCATGCCAATCCATCACTCTCATCTATTTCCACCATATACCCATCATTCCCAATCTTTTTCTATTCATTTTCCCTATTGTCCCAAAATACTACAGGAATGCTCTGTTTTACTACAAGAAACATAAATACATAGAGCAGAAAATTATTTTTGTGATATATTGAAAACCATGGATCCATTTTCCAAGCTTTTTTAGGTGGAGATGCATATGGATGATAGTAACATGCCCAAGAAATTTCAGCAAATTCCAACGCACATTTTTCGAGAAATTGACCTCCATCACCTATATCCATTTTTTATTTTTTTCAATATTCGTGCATCCATTTACAAAGATGGTTCATGGGGAGATGAATATGGATGATGGTAACATGCCCAAGAAATTTCATCAAATTCCAGTGCATGGTTTCTCAGAAATCGACCTCCATCAACTTCAACCATTTTTAATTTTTCTCAAGATTCGTGTATCCATTGGCCAAAATTGTTTAATGGGGAGGTGCATAAGGATGATGACAACATGCTCAGAAAAGTTCAAGTCAATCTAGTATACATGTTGGGAGATATGGGTTTAAACAAGCTGCTACAGGGTTTCCTATCGTATTACAGGAAATGGGTTGAAAGCTATAGGAAGGTACAAAAGGTGAAATAAAGTGTGAGAAAGGTGTTTAATGGTGGAATAAGGTGAAGGGAAGGTGAACATCAACCATGGCCAAGCCCAACACTCCAAGAAGGCTAGATTTGACTATGATAACTTTCTCATGGAAACTAGAAGATAGAGGTTTAGAATCACCAAGCTATGAAAACCTATGCAGAAGCAAACAAAGGAAATTATCACCTCTAGAGGACCATGGATTGATCATCAACTCAGGAGTAGCATGCATGCCTCTCCAACAACCATCAGGTAGGTATAGGTATGTAACATTATTGATCTCTTCTCTTGATCATATTATAGTTAGAAATTTTTTGTCAATGCATCAAAGATGAGGTTTTATAAGCTAAGGATGGGTAAATAGTCTCAACCACCTTCAACTAGTTAATTGCAGCTCACTCCTTCACTCATGTAATGTGGAATAACCAAATTATGAAGGGCAATGATTTCGAGGAATGGGGAAACAATTAAAAGAGGAAATTTTTGCAATGACCAAGTCACCAAAGCACTCCAAGCCCTCCATCCACTTCATATCCACTATATATCCATCTTTCATCCATCCCATTTCATAAGAAAGAAGTTAACATTTTTCAAGAACAAACCCTACACTCCGTCTCACCTTAAAAAATTATTGAAAATACACATAGAGAACATCCTCTCCATTTTCACAAACCTACACTACTCCCTCTGATCCATAGCATCATCCTCCAAATCCTCTACAACATTTACCATCACTCCCATGTAGTTAGAAGACCCTGAAAGGAAAGGAATAGTTGCTACAGGAAGACAGAATGTTGCTACAAGGAGGAAAGAAACAAATTGTGCTAAGAACCAAAATGGCAGTGCCTAAGAGAGATGTAATAAAAACATAGAACTACAAGGTCATTAGGCAATCGTCTAGGCCACAAAAGAGAAGAAGAAGCCAACAAAAGGAAATAAGACATTCACCATCAAAAAAGAACAAAAACTACAGTGATGAAAAGAGGCTTTCCAAGAGGTCTCTAATCTCTTTCTAGCGTTTGTCCAAGGCCTAAAAGATGTTATAGAAATGGGAGAAAAGCATGGAAGTAAAGTTGAGGGCTTACCTTAGGCTCAGACGATAATTTTTTCTTAAAACAGGTTTAAACAAGGTTTAATACTACAGGAACTACTACAGGGTTTCTTGTAGTACTACAGGAACCACTACAAGGTTTCTTGTAGTTAGTACAAGAATTACTACAAGATGTCCTAGTTCTCATGTAAAGGTGTTTTGAAGGTTTCAGAGGTTTCCAAATGGTGGAAGAAGGTAGCAGAAGGTTGGAAAAGGATGTGGAAGACCTTTCCAAACTAAAAAATATTCAAGAATCCATCTTGAATAAGGGAAATAAGGTAGGTTAATGGTTTTAAGAAACACTATGATTTTTTCTATGCACAAACAGTTTTGGAAAAATGAGTGAAAATGGAATGAAGGTTTCAAGGGAGAGGGTATGAAGGAAATGAATCTACAAGCCAAAAAATTTCACTTGCAAAGAGGAAAGTTATGTTTTTTTTCTTGAAAGATTGTTAAACAATCGTGAAAATAACAACTACAGTTTTTGTGCTTATCCTTGTAGAACTTACACCCAAGATTCTTAAGAGAAAGGACTGAGGAATGCATAAGAGAGAGGCCACCAAGGCAATGAATGAAGCACAATGAGGTCACTAAGTTTCTTAGAGGATGAGCATCACTTTCAGTAGGGGGGAATCATGGGCCTCTAAATTAGACATAAATCAAGGCTCATGCCTCTAAATTAGACGTAAATTAAGGCCCATATGACCATTCTTGAGCACATTAAACCTCTCTTTTAGTATTAGATAATATATTTTTAACTTTAATATGTTCATTAGGAAGGTTTATGGATAATTGTATATTTGTTCCTAATATTATTTATTTTTTTGGAATATTACGAGAATATTGGGCAAATTATGGAGATCTGGAGGAGGAGACTGTTGGGTGTGGAGCCTAATTATCTTCTTTATTTAGAGGTATCGTCACATTGGACCCCAGTTCGTAATGTGGTGGCAACACCGCCCATAAAATATACGTTGTAGGAGGGGTCCAAGGGGGATCGGGGGAAGCACCCCCGAATCTAAAAATAGATGTAAAATTGCCTTGTAAAATTTTGTATTTTCGTAGTCAATCTGGGTCGTTCATTAGGTGGAGATATGGTGGTAGATGTTATGTTTAATTTATGGTTTTTTTCCCCAGAAGGAACCCCCTTGATATATATGAGGGAATTGTATTGCGTCTATGTAGATCTGTATTCTGAGTGAGGAAGAGAGAGGAGATTGAGATCGAAGGGGGAAATACAATGGATCTGATGTAAATTGTATCTCTTCAGTTTGCTGGATAATATAAAAGGAAGGAATAGTTGTTTCTCTGTGGACATAGCCAAGAGTGGGTGAACCATGTATATCTATGTCTCTTTTGTTTTATGTGTTTTTTGTGTTTATATTTCTGCAATATTTTATATGTTCCATTTCTCTGTAATATATAATTTCTAACAATTGGTATTAGAGCCGAAGGTCTATTTGGCTGATAAACTCGCAGGAGAGAAGGGTTCCTAGTTCGAGTGGGAGCAACGACGGAAGATGTTAGGTTTAGGGTTGAAAAATTTAACAGACCAAACTACCAGTTGTGGAAGATGCAGATGGAATATTATCTATATTAGAGAGATCTATACCAACCATTGAGCAGAAAGGCAAAGAAGCTAACGAGTATGACAGACACAGAATGGGACAATATCGACAGAAAGGCACTTGGAACAATACGGTTGTGCCTAGCGGTGTTGGTAGTGTTTAATATTTCAAAGGAAATAAAAACAGAGGGTTTAGTGTTGACATTGGCCAAACTATATGAAAAACCTATGGCCTCAAATAAGGTATTTCTTATGAAGAATTTATTTGATATGAAAATGTTAGAAGGTGGATCTGTTGCTAATAATTTACATGAATTTAATACAGTTACCAGTCAGTTAAGTTTTGTAGGGGTAACTTTTGATGATGAAGTTAGGGCTCTGTTATTTCTATGCTCATTGCTATAAAAGTTGGAATGGTTTAATTATGGCCATTAGTAACTCTGTCTCTAGATCTAGTACTTTAAAGTTTGATGATTTTGTTGGTGCAACCCTTAGCAAGGAAATGCGATGGAAAAGCTCTGTTGAGACATGGTAATTCTTCGACAACAGAGACTAGGGGAAGAAAAATGGAAGGAGGAAAGAGCCCTGGATATCACAGTAAGTCAAGAAAAGGTAGATACAAGTCCAAATCAGGGATAGTGTGCTGGAAATGTGGGAAAAAGGGACACCTTAAGAAATACTGCAAGTCTCAGAAGGGAAAAGAAGGAGAAGTGCAACAAGAAAATAATCATGAAGAAAATGTGATAGGTGATGTGTTGCAAGATGCTTTTATTCTTTCTTTAGAAAATATTATTGATGCATGGGTGGTAGATTCAAGTGCCTCATTCCATGCCACACCTCATAGGAAAAATTTTCATGATTATGTTCAAGCATATTTTGGATAGGTTCGATTGGGTGATGGTAAACCCTGTAAAATCATTGGAATGGGTGCAGTTTTCATAAAATAGCAGAATGGAAATCAATGGCTATTGAAGGAGGTAAGGCATGTTCCATATCTGAAGAAAAATCTTGTTTCAACAAAGCAACTGGGAGGTGAAAGCTATGTGACTACTTTTACAGATAAAACTTGGAAGGTCACTAAAGGATCCCTGGTAATAGAAAAAGGAGAAAAGGTTGGTACATTGTAATTATGCAATGGTATTTATAATTTTGTTAATGCCTTAACCTCTACAGGAGAAGATATGACATTGTGCCATCATAGGTTCAGGCACATGAGAGAGAAGGGGATGCAAATTCTTCACTCAAGAAATTTATTGCCAAGTTTGAAGCATGTTGATTTAAAATTATGTGAGAATTTTGTTTATGGAAAACATAAGAGAGTCAGATTCCTCAGAGTTGGGAAAGAAAAGAAGAGCGAAAAAATAGAGCTTGTGCATACAGAAGTATGGGGACCTTCTCAGGTATCATCTCTTGGTTGCTCTCGTTATTATGTTACTTTTATTGATGCTGCAACAAAAAAAACCTACATTTATTGTATTTGAAATAAATCTTATGTATTTGATACTTTCAAGAAATGGAAAGCTTTGGTTGAAAATGAGACAGGAAAAAGGTTGAAGTGTCTCAAGTAAGAAAATGGAGGTGAATATTGCAACAAATAGTTTGATAGGTATTGTTCAGAGAATAGAATTCTCAGAGAGAAGACAGTTCCAAGAACACGACAAGAAAATGGTGTGTCAGAAAGGATGAACAAGAAAATCATGGAGCATGCAAGGTGCATGAGATTTCATTCAAGATTGCCTTTACAATTTTGGGTAGATGCTGTAGATACTATTGTTTATCTAATAAACAGAGGGCCTTCAAGTTCCTTGGATGGTGGTATTCCAGAGGAGGCATGGACAGGTAAAAAGGTAAAATACTCATTTTTAAAAACTTTGGTTTTGAATCCTTTGTCCACATTAATTAAAAAAATAGAACAAAGCTTGAGGAAAAATCAAAGAAATGTACTTTTATTGGATATGGTGTTAATGATTTTGGTTATCGCTTTTATGATTATGAAAAACACAAAATCATTAGGAGCAGAGATATCATATTCAATGAAAAGGTTTTGTATAAGGATCAGTTGCAGGAAAAGAAACAAGAAAAAGAAAATATAGAATACACAGTGCTTGATGAGATCACAGAAAAAGTGATGGTGCCTGAAAATCATAATGATCAACGACCAGAACAACAACAACAAGCACCTCAAACACCTACAAGTGGTGTTAGGAGATCTACCCAGATAATCAGACCCCTTGAACGATACTCTCCTTCATTATATTATGTATTGTTGACTGATTCTGGTGAACCAGAATGTTATGAAGAAGCAGTGCAGGTAGAAACCAGGAAGAAGTGGGAGCAAGCCATGAAAGAAGAGATAGAATCCTTAGCACATAACCATACTTGGGACTTAGTCAGGTTGCCTCCAGGTAAAACAATATTATAGAATAAATGGGTTTACAAGTTGAAGGATGAAGATGGAGGCAGAAAAAGGTATAAAGCTAGACTTGTGGTGAAAGGGTTTACACAGAAAAAGGGTATAGACTTCGATGAGATATTTTATCCTGTTGTTAAAATGACTTCAATCAGAACTATTTTAAGTCTAGTAGCAGCTGAATATTTGCATCTTGGGCAGTTAGATGTAAATACAACCTTTCTCCATGGGGATTTGGAGGAAGAGATATATATGCAGTAGCCACAAGGATATGAGGTAAAAGGGAAGGAGAAACTAGTGTGTAGGTTGAAGATGAGCTTGTATGGCTTAAAACAGGCTCCAAGGCAATGGTATCTAAAATTTGACAGGTTTATGTTTGAACAAGGTTATACTAGATGTCACACTGACCATTGTGTTTATCTCAAAAGGAAAAATGATGGCGGCTATATTATACTGTTATTATATGTAGATGACATGCTTGTTGCGGGTTCTAACATGTAGGAAATAAATGTGCTCAAAATAAAATTTATGAACTCATTTGCATTGAAGGATTTTGGTGCTGCAAAACAAATCCTTAGTATGAGAATAACTAGAGAGAAGAAGAATCACAAATTAACATTGTCTCAAAGTGAGTACGTAGAAAAGGTTTTGAAAAGGTTTAATATGCAAAATGCAAAATCAGTTAGTATACCTTTGGCTAGCCATTTCAAATTAAGTAAGGAGGTGTGTCCCAAGACTCAGGAAGAAATGGATCATATATCTAAAATTATATATGCATCAGCAGTTGGAAGCTTAATGTATGCAATGGTCTTCACAAGGCTTGATATTGCACATGCAATGGGAGTTGTAAGAAGGTACATGAATAATCTAGGAAAAGAACATTGGATGGCGGTGAAGTGGATTCTCAGGTATTTGAGAAGTACCACAAATCAAGCATTATGATTTGGTGGCTCAAAAATTTCTCTACAGGGATATGTTGATGCGGATATGGTAGGTGATAGAGATAATAGGAGGATCACAATAGGATATGTGTTTATTGTAGGTGGAACAATCGTCAGTTGGGTCTCAAAACGGCAAAGTGTTGTTGCACTCTCAATAACAGAAGCAGAGTATGTTGTTGTTATAGAGGCTAGTAAAGAAATGATTTGGTTACAAAGGTTTCTCGATGAATTGGGTAAGAAGTAGGAGTTGGGTAGGTTATACAGTGACAACAAGAGTGCCATACATCTTGCAAATAACTCTACATTTCATTCCAAGACTAAACATATATAGCTCAAGTACCATTTCATATGATTAGTGTTGGAAGATGGACAGTTGAAGCTGGAAAATATACACACTAGCCAGAATCTTGCATATATGTTAACAAAAGTTGTAACCAGGGAGAAACTAAGAATCTGCTCAGTTTCAATTGGTCTTCAAGTATGATGAAGAAGATGAGAAACAGCTAGGTCCAAAGTGCAGTCATTTTCCAACAAATGAAGCAGCAGTGGAGTTGCTATAATCATTCCAAGTGGAAGATTGTTGGGTGTCGAGCCTGATCATCTTCTTTATTTAGAGGTATCGCCACATTGAACCTCAGTTCGTATTGTGGCAGAAACAAGGGGTTTGAAGCTAAAAATATATGTAAAATTGCCTTGTAAAATGTTGTAACTTCGTAATCAATCTGGGTTGTTCATTAGGTGGAGATATGACGGTAGATGTTATGTATAATTTAGGGTTCTTTTCCCTAGAAGGCACCCCCTTTCTATATATGAAGGAATTGTATTGCATCTATGTAGATTTGTAAGGAAGAGAGGAGATTGAGAGCGAAGAGGGAAATACAGTGGATCTACTATAGGTTGTATCTCTTCAATTTGCTGGATAATATAAAAGGAAGGCCTAGTTGTTTTTCTATGGATGTATCCCAAATTGGGTGAGCGATGTATATCTGTGTCTCTCTTGTTTTATGCATTTTTTGTGTTTATATTTCTACAATATTTTATGTGTTCCATGCTCTATAATATATTATTTTCTAATAGAGATAATCTAGGAACCTACTCCCTACTACAAGAGGATAAATATTAAATAATAAATCAACAAGATATTATGGAATTATGGCACAGATTGTAGAGCTCCAATGATTGAGAAAATATAGGAATGTGTTCTCTGCCATTTAATGCAGATTCCTAGTATTGGGAACCATATCCACAAATCAAGGGATTTTGGTGGGGAAAGATTCCTCCTTTCATGGGGAATGATTCTTAATCATTATTTATAATTACCAAGTCAAATTTGCCTCTAGGCGTGAATTTTTATTAGTTTTCTTATGGAGAGAACTCATATTTTTGCAGCTCCACTTTCATTTTTTGCAGGGATGTAATTCTATTGATGGAAATAATGAATATTGGTGACATGTTCAACTTATAAATCTTGGTCTCCTTCATAGGACTATGAGTTTCCTTGGGCTTGGACATCTGATCTAGAATCTTTTGCTTATAGATGTATGAAAAGAATCACATGTAGAAATTGCAGCTTAACACAGAAATCTAATTTGCACACATAAAAGAAGAAGGAACACATAAAGGCATGACAAGAAGAAAACTAGACTTGATAACGGAGTTTGTCCAATTCAAACTATGTCTCTGGGCCCTACTCAATCAATGGGGAGGCCTTCATATATTAAATGGCATGAAAAGAAGAGAATTACAATCACTAGTTACATAAAAAGAGGCTTATACCTTCATTTTGAAAAATGGCTATGAAATGGAGACCTCAGATGGAGAAATGGACAACACCAATGCCTCTGTGGCACTGAGAGGGGCTAAAAACATAGAAAACTTGTATTAAAAAAATGCACTATTGGCAACCTGAAAGCTCTCCTGCCTCAAACTGCGTGCTGAAAATCCTCCTCATCTACACTGTTGCGTGCCTTGGGCTTTATAACATAATGCCGCTTAAAAATCGGAGTTGTTTTGTTTATAATAGAGGTAATTCAGATGGAAGAGTCGACAGGTGCAACAAACCGTAAAAATAGGACTTTTTGGTTCCAAGCGATAATACACAAAACATTGGAAAAACACGACCACAAATCCTTTTACCCGAATTTCAAATTATATGAAATCGACCCTATAGACCCATTGGTTCCGTGCTTATCGCAAATTACAACTCACTGGTTCAATGGCTCGGTGTATCAGGGGATGGCCCATCATTGATACACCGATCCCCTGGTCGTCGATATCGGCGTATCACATCGGCCCTGTCGCATCAGCATTGGGCCAAGGGTCCTTCCTTTGGCATCAGCCAATGTCGATCGTTGACATCGGTAGTTGTTGTCGCACATAGTAGGCCCCCAAGTCTGATTGATCAGAAGAGATCGCTGATCGGGGGTTCTACTGCGCCTCCTTAAGCCCGCCTCTTGGACTTCTCTAATTGTGATTTTGCCTTTCAAAGGCTGAAAGCCATTTTTAAGAGAAAAATGCCTCATTTTCAAAGGAACTAAGGCAAACGCTTTCTGCCACAACTTCATCATGTGGACTCGGATTGGAGTTTTGTTCACACCGTTGGAATGAGGGCAACGAGTACTTCGATCTGATGTCAAGATACTTGCTTTTCTGCCACTTTGAACCTTAAGGTTTTCCATGCCACTATATCTAAAGATCCACCTAGATCAATCCTCCCCATTGAGGAGCTTTTGGACTGCCAAAAGCTTTCACTAATCAATTGGAAAGTGAGGGAATTGTTCCCTCACCCTTTCCTTCTCCAGCCATTTGGCCGTGCTGGGGTGCATTCCCTTGAAACCAACTTGAAGGTATTCCACATCTCCTTGCCATGAAGTCCTAGTTCTTCAATCAAGGATGATGTCTTCAGGTAACTCATTGAGATATTATGGTGCAAAATCATCAACTGTAGAAACTGTGCCCACATCGTCACTGTCCATGATCAATGGTGGTTCATACAACTTTAAGTTCTCCACATTCACAACTGAGTAAATCTACATATATATTGGCAATTCAAGACGAAAGGAATTGTTCCCAATCTTCTCCAAAATGGTGAATGGACCATACCAGATTAGTCGCAATTTCTTCCCTTCTCCCTTCATCCTATCCTTGTTGATGTGGAACCACACTTTGTCACCCACTTGGAATTGGTGGTCGACTCACTGTTTTTCATGTCGAGCCTTGTAACGGGCTTGACTTTTCTCCAACTACTCTTTCACTGCATGGTGAATCAATTAGATTCATTGAATGAACTGTTGAGATTTGTCCCTATCATTACGTCCACTAGAGCCATCTTCCCTTCCGAAGACCATATCAAAAGGGTCCTTTGGTAGGTAACCGCAACATGTCTCAAAAGGTGAATGGTTGTGTAGATGAATGCGCTGCTCGGTTGTAGGAATGTTGTACATATGGGAGATGCACATCCCACAACTTGGGATGTTTCCCACAATAGCCTCGTAACAAATGTACCATAGTACAGTTGACAATCTCTATCTATCTGTCAATCTACGGATGAAATGTCGTGCTTCTTTTCAATTTGGTGTCCATCATTTTCCATAAGTTGGTCCAAAACTCTCCAAGAAAGCGAGAGTCCCGATCTGACACAATCTATGTGGGTAGCCCAAAATGGACCCAAACATGCCGAAAGAAAAGAGAAGCATTCTGCTCGACAGTGATCTGCCTTTTACAAGGCATCAGAATACACATTTTCCTAAAGCAGTCAACAACAACACACAAATAGTCATGACTCTTCCTAGACAAAGGAAAACCTCCTACAAATTCCATTGACACACTTTCTCATGGACGACTCGGAATAGGGAGTGGTGTGTAGAGCCCGAGTTTTCTATTAGAGGGCTCTGAAACAGAACACATCACACAACCGTTTACATAGCGAGTCACAATGATTTTCATATGATGCCAAAAACAAAATATTTGTATATGATATAGTGTCCAGATACAAGAGAGGTGAGGGCCTCTCAAATTACATGTACTCTCATACAACAGTTTCCCCTACAAGTGATATTTGTCCACCTGTGAACCATGTGTTAGTTTTGCATAAACCTCCTTAAAGTCATCGTCGTTAGCATATTGTTCAGCATAACTCTCAAAATACAACAAAGCATTACGCAAAATAATAGAAGCAGAAATAGGAGGGCGAGATAACATATCGGCCACTTTATTGCTAGTGCCCTTCTTATACTTTATTACCAGATGAAACTGTTGAAGAAAACCCATCCACCTGAAATGAAAAGATTGTTGTAACTTGGTTTGTGACTGAAGGTACTGCAAGGGCTGATGATCCATATGGATGATGGTCTCCTTTCCGATCAGGTAGTGTTTCCACTTTTTCACACTCTACACCAAGGCATAAAGCTCCTTGTAGTAACTGGGATAGTTTATCACAACTTGAGAAAACTTCTCAGAATGGTAGCAAATTGTCTTCTTGTGTTGCATTGGTACAACTCCCATGGCATAACCACTGGATCAGTTTCAATCTCAAACGGTTGTTGGAGATCGAGTAAGGCTAAGACTAGTGTAGTGCTGATCTTTTCCTTCAATGTTTCAAAGGATTTCTTCTATCTTCCTCCCTATTGGAAGACCTGTTTCACACTTGTCAATGTGTGTAAAGGAACTGCAATAATAGAGAAATTAGCAATAAATCTCCTCCAATATTGGACTGCACCTAAAAAGTTGCGGACCTAGGCTTAGGCCAATTTACAATTGCTTCAACTTTAGAGGGATCAATATTTAACTGACCATGACCAACAATATGAACTAGGTAACCCAAAGAGGTTTTCCCGAACTCACACTTTGACAACTTTACATAGAGTTTATCTTTTTCCAATACATCAAGCACTTTCTTTACATGACATACATGTTCAACCCAACTTTTACTAAAGACAAGTATATATTCTAAATATAAAAGAACAAATTCATCAATGAAAGGCCGAAAGAGATCATTCATGACCCTCATAAAAGTGACTAGAGCGTTGCAAAGTCTGAATGGCATCACCATCCATTCGAACAACCCCTGCTTGGTCTTGAAGGTGGTTTTCCACACGTCCTGCTCTACAATTCGGACCTGGTAATAACCACTCCACAAATCCAATTTTGTGAAATAAACTACATTCTTTAACTGATCTAATAAGTCATCAATGCGTGGAAGAGGGTAGCGATTTTTCATCGTGATATTGTTTAGCGCGCAGTAATCCACACACATCCTCCATGTGTCATCTTTCTTTGGCAGTAAGACAATCGATGAACACACGGAGGAGTGATCGGCGTGATGACCCCTTGGTCTAGCAATTCTTGCACCTGTTTCTTGATTTCCTCCATCTCAATGGTCAACATCTTGTACATGCCAATATTTGGCAAAGGAGCGTCATGCTGAAAAATGGATTTCGTGTTGGATTTCCCTCTTCGGAGGTAATCCCTTCGGTTCCTGAAACAGCTCATCATAATTAGAAATTAATTCAGATAATTCCTATTTATGTTCCTGATCAAAACCCTGGAAAGCGTCAGCTAATTCTACCTCTTTTTCGCTTAAAACCATAAGCATGCAACCCTTACTGGAATTCACCAGCCTTTTCATTTGTCCAACGCTTACAAGGTTGGCATTGATTTTATTTTGGTGAGCCCTTACTATATATTCTACCCCATCTTTTGTGATTTGGTATTTTTTTTCATGACGGAAAAATACTGCCTTTCTATCATATAGATACAGACTCCCCAACACTATGAAATAGATATCCAATGGTATTACATCCAGTTCTACTTCGTCCACTAGCTTAGAAGAGATCACAAATTTTACGTTACACTGCTTGGTCACATTCAGTTTTGCTTTATCATGTATCCATCCAAGCGGGTAAGGTTTCAAGTGTGGTTTTGTTTCTAAGCCAAGTTTCTTTACCACGGATTCTATGATTAAATTTGCTTGGGATCTAGTATCAAACGGAGTTTCAAATTTAGTATGATTTACAAAAACTCTGATATGAAACAATTCAATTATCTTTAGATCATTAGGAAGGGAATCATTTACAGAGCTAGTGCCTTCATGCGATTCAAAATTAACATGAGGTGTAAGAGTACCTTTTGTTCCCACGGCTGTGATTAACACTTATCTCTGAAATCCGATCCAAGGTCTTGCTGCGTAGTTGCCACTATCTTTTGCTTCCCTTTTCCTCCATACTTCTTTGGACGCTTTTCTGGGTGTTGTTTCCAACAATGATCGTCAATGTGGCCTTCCTTTTTGCAATGATTGCAATACGACCTTTCTCCTTCTTTGGTTGATGCCATCTTCTTCTCCTTTCCTTTCCATTTCACTTTAGATTTGCCATTGGGAGGTTTGAACAGTGGTTTTATTGAATGATCATCTCTTTCATTTTTTCCCCTATTCTCAATATAATTTTTTTTTATGCTGGCTGCATCAATAGTGGTTGGTTCAAACAACAACAATGAATGCCTAATGTAACTATGCAATGAGCCAATATACTTAGTTACAACTTCAGGTGTATCAAGTGCAATACCCAAATTCAGTGCTTGCTTTCTTAACTCCTCTGTAAAACTTTGAACATCCTAATCTTTGCCTTGCCTTAAATACTGCGAATTCATTAAAGAATTTTGCTTGTATCCTAAAGGATAAAACTGTTCCTTTAACGCAGAAACAACATCAGACCATGAGGAAAAGAGGTTACCCACTTTCTTACTGTGTTGCAATTTGATTTCCCACCAAACGAGAGCAGTGTTACTCAGCCGTAGAGAGGCCATATGAATATTTTCCTCATCCTCCACGATCCGCTAAATCCTACAGTAGACCTCAATATGCCTAATCCAATTATTAAGCTTCTCTACGTTACTTTCACCATTAAACATGGAAAGATCAAATTTCACATCTAATTTAAAGAAAGGTTTCTTAGATGCATCCTTTGAATTTCTAGGATTATGGTTGTGAGAGGAAGGAGAACCTTCACTTGTTGAAGGAGAAGGAGGGGGTTCTTCTCCATCATTCCCATGTGCTGAACCTTTCTCTTCTGGGTTTCTCCACTCTACTTTCTGCAGCCTTAAAACTAACTGACTGATATTCTTTGCCATTGAATAGAAGGTCTTGCAAAAATTGTGCTTCTCTTCAAGATGAGCTTCATCTTCTGCCATGTTTCTCCTTCGATGTGCATGCCTCGCTTCGAGCTTGAAAGGCTCTAATTCCCCTTCGCCTCTTTGGAATCTGTCTCTTGTTAGCATACAAACATGCAATTCACATCTAAAAATACCTGCTCTGATACCACTTGATCCAGAATTTTTTGCTTATAGATGTATGAAAAGAATCACATGTAGAAATTGCAACTTAACATAGAAATCTAATGTGAACACATAAAATAAGAAGGAACACATAAAGGCACGACAAGAAGACAACCAAAATTGATAATGGAATTCAGCCAATTTTTACTACGTCTACGGGCCCTGCTCGATCAATGGGGAGGCCTTCATATATTAAATGGCATGAAAGGAAGAGAATTACAATCACCAGTTACATAAAAATAGGCTTATACCTCCATTATGAAAATGGATATGAAATGGGGACCTCAGATGGAGAAATCGACAACACCAATGCGTCTGTGGTGTTGAGAGGGGTTGAAAACATATAAAACTTGTCCAAATCAGACAAAATGCACTATTGGCCACCTGAAAGCTCTCTTGCCTCGAACTGCGTGTTGAAAATCCTCCTCCTATACACTGCTACGTGCCTTGGGCTTTATAACACAATGCCACCTAAAAATCAGAGTTGTTTTGTTTATAATAGAGGTCATTCAGATGGAAGAGTTGGCGGGCGCAACAAACCTTAAAAATAGGCCTTTTTGGTTCCAAGTGATACTACACAAAACATTGGAAAAACACAACCAAAAAGCCTTTTACCTAGATTTCAAATTATATGAAATTGTCCCTATAGACCCATCAGGTCCGCGCTAATCACAAATCACAAATCGTTGGCTCAAAGGCCTGGTGTATCGAGGGATGGCCAATCACTGATACATCGATCTGCGAATCACCGATATCGGCGTATCGCATCAGCCCTGTCACATCGACATTGGCCCAGGGGTCCTGCCTTTGGCATCGGCCGATGACGATCGTCGACACCGATCATCAACATCGGTAGTCGCTGTCACACATAGTAGACCTCCGACTCTGATTGATCGGAGATCGCTAATCGGGGGTTCTACTGCGCCTCCTTAAGCCTGCCTCCTGGACTTCTCCGATTGTGATTTTTCTTTCTAAGGCTGAAAGCCATTTTTAAGAGAAAAATGCCTCATTTTCAAAGGAACTAAAGCAAACTCTTTCTGCCACAACTTCATCATCCAGACTCGGATTGGAGTGTCGTTCGCACCATTAGAATCAAGGCGACGAGTACTTAGACCTGATGTTAGGATAATTGCTTTTCTGCCACTTTGAATTTTGAGTTTTTCCATGCCAATGTATTTTAAGTTCCAGCTGGATCAACATCCCAGGAGCCTCATAGCCCTTTTGTATCATTTACTTTCCTTCTTTTCACTTCTTATTCACATGCATATCTTGTTCTTGTCTTTCTTGTATTTCTGCATTTAGTACTAATGATTTCTTATTGTAGGAGTGGGTCAAATGGTTGAAGTAAGTTACTTTGGAGGATCACAAGCATCATGTAATCATTGGAACAACTTTGGAAGTTCATAGTAATCATTAAGCTACTTGTATTAGGTTTCTTATTCCCAAATCTAGATTTTTGGAAGTCCCTTGTGGCAAAGAACATTAAATTTCTGCGATTTTTTAGAGCATGCTAACAAGATTCAATCAAGTTGATTCCACTTGCATTAGATCAAAAAAAAAATATATTTAATAAGAAAAACTATCCCATTGCATTTGTGCTTGATTAGGTTAGGAATTTGATAGATTTACTAGCTCACTAATTATCGAATTTCTAGATTTTAGACTAGTAATTTTCTGCCATTTCTTAGCATCGGTTAACAGAGGTTTTTTTGAGTGATTCTTCTTGGAATGGAGACCTAAGAAAGATTAGTAAAAAAAAAATTATCATCCAATTTTGATGTGATTTGGTTGGTCATTCAGTGAATTATAACTCCCTATAGAAAATATGTTGTTTCCTATAGTAAACTACAGGAAACTCTGTAGCAGCCTTCCAACATGTATATACTTGCCCGGATTCACTCAAGAAGCTTGGTTATTGTCCCTTAGGGTTGAATCATGACCCATAAAATCTAAATAAATGATCAAGGAAGACTAAATACCACTAAGTACTTGCCTCTTTACCCATGCAAAACATTTCAGTGATTTAGGGTAATGGACAAATTTATGAAATAGATAATACAATGATGATTTTCACATCTAATGAACTTTGTTAATAGATCTAAACTCTTTGAAATGTAATGCTCGATATTTAGTTCATGACCTTTACTTTATGAAATTAGAATAGTTTTCTTTCGTTGTATTTTCTTTCTTGCAATAGGTTACGGTTTCCATTTCGAGCATTTCATTTTTTGCAATTCGTTTAGGATCTGATTTCTTTACATGCACTCCATTACATCATGACATCGAAGGAAGGACACATTGGATGCTGCACATATAGTGTCGATACCTCTTAATTTTTTATGAACCTCGAGCTGATAATAAAAGTTGGTAGCCTTTGGAGTTCAACATTCTTGTTGCAATACCAAGGCTCATCACTATTGAGACTATTTTGGACTCAAAGCAAGAAGATCGTGGAAAAATTGACTTAGGAGGTGAAGAAATAGGTGGAGAGAAACCAGGGGATCAACCTTCCTCCATAAATGGTTTGTGGGATATTCATCCCTCTATGATTCAAGAGACTAATAAGGTTAGAGCATATAGTACTCATAGCAAAATTTTAATCTTGATGGGTTGTAGCACCTTCAGCTATAGTTACCTCAACCCCTATGTCCTCCCATCCAACTCGACAAAGTTTCATCCGTTCAAGTGTCACAAACCTCGATTATAGCTTAATCGATGATATTAAGAAGTTAAAATCGAATGTCTTATTACATGATCTCCTGACTTTGAACCAGCCTGAACTCCTAAAGGTGATTCAAAACACTATTAAGAGTGTTAAGAGAAGTAGCGCATTTAAGAGTGTCTCTTAGATAGACAACTCATTGGATAATAAATTGATAATCAGTGACAATGATCTAATAGGGAAAAACGACTGCCTTTGAAACACCTCCTTTCTTGTTAACATTTGTGATTTCTAATAGGAATGTTCATAATTGTATGCTTTATTTAGGAACCTCAATGAATGTGATGCTCATGTATTTACACAAAAATTAGGGTTTCAGCCTTAGTAGTGTATCACCAATGTTTTTCAGCTTGATTGATCCAATGTTACTATGTTGGGGACTCTTATGAATGTCTTTATCTAACTAGCTTCTAATCTTAAATTTTTCTAGACCATTAACATTTTTTTAGTCGACATTCTTGATCATTATGGTATGTTACTCAGTTGGGACTATTCATCGAAATTGAATAGTTATTTTTCCACCAGTTTGTCCCATATGTGGTTATGTTATAGGGGAAAATATAACAAACTAAGGAAGACCGTGAAAGATATATGAAGTATGTGGTGATTGATTTGGAAGCCCCTAATCAACCTGCATTTTTTAATAATTCTATTTGGGGAAAAGAATTGTCGACACCTATTTTGGAAACTTCCATGGAGACTAATCACCTTAAATAGATTCTTCCATACTATCAAAAATAGCTAATCATCAAAAATCTTTAATTGTCAAAGGTATTATGCTAGACTCAAATATAATATATGTAAAATCAAGTGTCAAATTTTGGTCATTATTTTTCGATGGCTCCAAATTTAAGGAGGGTGTAGGTGTTGGTTGTTCCCTTAGATGAAAAGGGAAATAATTTTTTTGTTGCTTGTAGACTAGAGTCCGAGTGCACAAGCAAAACTATAGAGTATGAGGCCTTGATTTAGGGACTCAAGAAAGAAATGGATCTTACCGTTAGGTTCTTAAAGGTATTTGGTGACTCTGATTTTGTATTTAAATAGGTACGTATCTTAATTTACTATACCTTGAGTCATTTCAAAAACGACTAGCATGAGGTATGAAACCTAATTAATCATTTTTTTGTATTCAATATTCTTTTTGTTCCTTGTTTTCAAAATATTGATGCTGACTTATTGGCTAACATTACTTTTAACTTAATTTCTTCTGAAAATTTCTTCACTAACTCCTTTTATGTGGAATTGATGTAGAAGCATATAGTTCCAAATAATGTTATAAATTGGGAAGTCTTTGATTATGATGCCCATATATTTAACTTCCTTTACATGGAAGGAAATTTCGAAGATTCAATCATTGAAAAAGAAGTAAATAACCGATCAGTCCAAAAGTCTTCCCCCAACACAACAAAACAACCTACAAATTCAGTCGCAAATTCAATAGCAAGACTTGAAAAGGTCACATTTTTCTTTTGTTTTTTGTTGACAGTCAAAAAATGACATTTTGTTGGAATGTCTTCATTAAAGGGAGGAAAACCAATCACAATTCCCAATTAAGCTCACTTTCATTTGGTGTGATAACCTCCAACTGATATGTTGTCTTGTATCAACAAATTAGTAAAATGATATTCAATTTCATTTTCGTATCAACACATGGAAAGTCTGCAAAATAGACAACATATACCTTGGAGTCCTTAATATGCATATCTTATAGGAAACAATAATAGTATGGGAAAAATTAGAAATAATGAGGAATTGGGTAAACGATTAAAGGTTGAAAATTGTAAATTAAAGTGAAAACAAGTACCAAAACTAGAACCTAGAGTTTATTATTTCAAACAGGTATGCTTTTGGTGATGCATACAATTGAGGAGATGGGGTTAGATCCTGGGTTTCTAATTTTCATTTATCATAGGAACTAGGGTTTGAAATATCTTTTCTCAAAAAAATCCTTTCGATTTATCCACCCTTCTCTTGCAAAAGTAATTAACACTGTGATGGCACTAAGAGCAGGAGCGGAGTCCACTCCTTCCAAAAATTCCCTTAAAAGTAAACATATCGAAACAGATGACAACCATGAACTTAAGGGAGGGACTTCCAGCTCTTCACAGGTATCAATTTTGGGTGAAAAATGGAAACATGGTTTGAGAGGACAATGTATACTAGAGGCCACTACAAACTCTAGATTCATCATACCCTCAAATTTCCTTTAAGACCGTCCAAGCTAGGATAGATACCATGCTTTTATTTTCAAATTCATTGGAATTTGACCTGCTAAAATGGGTCTCAAATGGTAGATTTAATAGAATTGGAAACCCAAAGGTGAGTTTGATTTAAGGTTGGGTGAAAAAGGTTTTTCCACTATTATTTTCTCCAGTCTAGAGGATCAAGATTGCATTTTTGAAGGCGAACCATATTTCTACAATAATGCAAGCTATACATCTGCCACTAGGAAGCTTGTTTCAACCTAGATAAGGAGGAATTTGTTGTAGCCTCGATCTGGGTAAGGCTATATTCCCTCCCTATTGCCTTCTGGATCTCAAAGATTCTTGAGGGCATTGGATAGGCACTTAGGAGGTTTGTCAAAGTTTTTGAAGTGACTAGACGAGAAGGAAATATGTCATATGCATGTTTATGTGTTTATATGAAAATATCCCAACTGTTATCGAAATCTATAGAGTTGGATTACTAGGGTGAAATTTGGAATCAACAAATTGACTATCAACATGTTCCATTCAAATTCCCTCTCTATCATGAGCATGGTCATCTTATTTGGGATTGTCCACTACAAAGAAAAGAACAAGAAGTTGGAAGCCTTCTAGAGAATGACGGTTTCACCAAGATCTCCAGAAGGCGACTAAACTAGAAGAACCGAATCCCTCCAAATGTCATGTCAATGGAAGACAAAAACTCTTTCTCTGCTAGGGAAGTCTTGGAAGAATATTTCAATAATATATAAGGTACTATGATGGTAGATAGCTCAGTAGAATCCATCTTAGACAAACAAGCACGAAAGCACAAATTGGAGCTTGAAAACCCCCAACAAAGGGACTTTGACTTCTTTGGCTTACCAGGGTTTGATGAAGTCACTTAGCTGCTCACTCAATACTCCAATGAACCCTTTAGAGAATAACAAGTTTTGGTTGGTTTGATTAATCACTGGGTAGAGCAAGATCTCATGGAGTTAACAAAAGAGCATTCCGAATAATATGTGAATGTGTACCTCTCTTGGAAAACAAAATGTCTACAGTCCTTGGGAAGTACTCAAGGACCTAAATCTATTCAAGCTATATAGGAGAAAGGAAAGGAAATTCTCCTTCAAGACCTAACCAAGGAGATTAAAAACAAAAGATAAAGGAACCCAAAGGATTCAATGTTGTCTAATCAACAGAATTTAGGTAATGTTGGCTAGGTCATAACCTTTCCAAATGCACCCCTCCAAACATCTACTTTATCCTCATGAAAATTCTCTCATGGAATATCTAAGAGCTTAATAGTAAATGGAAACAACAATATATTTGAGACTGAATAAGGAAGGAAAAACCGACAATTGTGATTTTGCAAGAAACAAAAGTGATGGGTGATAAATTGACACAAATTGCATCCCACTATTGGAAAGGATGAAACTCTATTGCTTTGGAAGAAAAAGGAAGTGTTGGGGGTTTGGTTATATGATGGAACCCTAGTGATGTAGTGATCTGGATCTTGGGGAGAGGCCCCCAAGATCTGAAAAATTAAAATTCCAGAAACATATGAGAACACACAGTAAAAAAACCACCAAGAAGCTTTTATTAAAATAGAGAATAATTGTAAAAGCTACATTTTGGTGGGAAATCTATCATTTTATAAAATGTGACTTGTTACTCATAGCCTTTTATAGTTACAATACCACATGTAAATTCCATAGGTGGGTAAATACCATGGATGGATGCCACTTACAATACCATGGATAAATTCCATGGGCGGATGCCACTTAATATACCATGGATAAATACCATGGGTGAATGAATACCATGGGTGGATGCCATGATGGGACCAGCCCATGACTTATGATTTAATCACCACAATAATTATTAATCGGCAAATGATTTAATCAACGATCATATAATTAGTTTGTTAAACAAGGATTAATGCTGATATTTTGGATTGCATTGATGTTTGTATTGATTTCTCTATACGCTGAGAGGACAGTTGTCACTCGGGTTTCCTTCTACTCTTGGATAAACCCTAGTTTGTTTGTTATTCTCCGTCATTTTCATTCTGCTCTATTTGGTGTGAGAGCTCTGGGGTTCTATGGGTGACTGTAATTGTTTTCAAGTTGATGCTCTGTCCATGCCGACTATGGCTTCTCTGTTGGTAAGTGTGTAACTATGCTCAGTGTTTGTGTTCACATTCTCATTGGCTCGGCTCTGTCACTCGATTGTTGGCTTTGTTGTGAGGGTTTCTCTGCTCTTTCAGTGGTTCGATGCTCACTGTCTCTCCTTCATTCCTCACGCATTCTGTTGAGCTTTCTTAATGGTTTCTTCGGTTTCCTGTATGGTTATTTGGTTGTTTGATTTGTCTGCGTGTTGTGAACATAGGTTGCGGCCTCAAAAGGACCCTTTCCTCTGCATTCGCTCAACTTCGGCAAGGTATGAATTTGTTCTCTGCTAAATGTTGACTCCATAGCTTTTCTTATTCACTAATAGTTGTTGCTCCTTGCGAGTAGGGGTTCTTGCAATAGTTGCGACCCAAGTGTGGGTTCCGTCATCCAGCGTTTCGCTGTTGAACTGGTAAGTTTTTTTCAGCAGTTCTTCTTGCTTACTGTCAGTCGTCCATTTTCCTCCTTTAACCTTTAGTTGACGATGCTAATGCCTTGTTTTGGTTTCTATGCAGGTCGTTGTGACTTATGGTTGGATTAGTACTCGGCCCGTGCTTTGATCGAAACCAGTAGGATCATTCCTTGCTGCGACTTATTTAGTCAAGGGTATCTTTACTCGTTTCTTTCCGTAGTAGACTCGATCGACCTGGGTCTCTATTATATCATTGTTTGGTTGATGGAAATTTGTCCTTCGAGTTCAGTTGTATTTGGTTTCACCGATTCTTCAATGGTTTGTAATGGTTCCAGGGTTATAACCCTAACCCTCGTTTCTCTGTTCTGCTCCCGGAGGAGGGTTTGATTGGCCTTAGGGTCATTGGACTTTAGAACTTGTTTATATGCGGGTTTTGATACTGTAACGCTTTTTTTTAGATGAATGAAAAGAAATTTGGGTGTATAGGGTTACCTCTTTGGTGAATGCTCTTCTTTGTGGTTGTGTTTGTTTATTGAACGGCTTCGACTGTAATGCACTATGGTACTTCTATAGGTTGTCGAAATGATTGGAACTTGTTTGCTCAGCCTTCACGTTAATATTATGCCTCTCTCTGTATTCAATTTTGAAGTTGTATCTCTGCTTGTTGTTTGATTAATGGAACTTCATCTCTGTTTTATTTGGAAGGATTCCTGGTCAATGTTATAGTTGTCTTTATGTTACAGATGATAGAAAATTAGATAATAACACAGTACTTTACAGATGGACTCAGGGAAGAAAAATATCTCCCTTTTTATCACTCTTCTATACTGAAAATGTCGAACCCTTTCCTCCCTGTGGTACCTCTATTTTTTAAAGTTACAATATGGTTATGCAAACTATTTGCAGTTGCTTCTTCAGTTATACAGTTGATAACTAT